>MU190127.1:49205-79032 GCA_016904865.1 Pissodes strobi | reverse complement strand
TTTTTTCCTTATGATTAAGTATTTCAGTTAATTGCTATAGCGTTGGGGGAACTTTGGAGTTTTTAGCCTGGAAAGCGGAAAAAATTTCTCGTTCCTAAAACACATGATGCTCTAGAATCTGTCAAACATAACATTACTATATGTTGCCCGACCTTTTTCGGACAACATGTTATCCTCACTATTTAAACCAAACTGATTATAACTTTTTTAAAATTATAATATAGGCCCAGCGCCGCCATATTGGAAAAATGGCGCCTAAAACCGGTTTTTGGGCCATACTTATCTACCTGTACCTACTCAAAAAATTGTTTTTAGAGAAATTGTAGACAAGAAAATTCTCTACAAGTTTCGTGAATATTTTTTTGTATCATCAATATTTTTGATGTTACATAAATATAAATACAGTAAGATTGTACAAATTCGTTCTTGACAACGTTATAATGGCCTGTTATTGTCTACCTACGCAGTAAAGATCGATTGTACTCGTTTCCACACCACCTGAGTATCCGGCGGTTTTTTTATTTGTGATTTTCCCAGGAGGCCAAATCCACATTTACATATAATTAATAAAGATTTATTGATATCTTTCTTTTCAGTCTGTGGATGGAGCAGATATGGTTACGTCTACAGTAGCTGGGTAACTGTTTGTCATGTCTTCTGTTCTGTCTTTCCCCGAATCGTCGTCCTTAACATCAATAATTGGATATTATCGCCTGGGTCTTCGTCTTGAGTGTCATTATAAAATTTTAGCAACGTTGTTACAATAATTTCCGTTACAGTACATGCAAATAACTGAACGATTTAAGCCCGCCTTTTTGCAGCTGCAAGTGAGGACGCATTCTTTTTTGCACTTTTTTGCACTCTAATAGGTCCAAATCCAGCCTTATTTTTCTACATCCCCATTCTTCCCGATTTTTTTCCGTGCCGTACCAGGTCTGAACCTGATAATAGATTCTGAAAGAATGTTGTCGTGCCGCTGATGCTGTATGTTGTATGCTGTAGGAGGGGGAGAAAGGTTAAACCTACTTTTTGTAGCCGATCTTGTGACCTGAGGGTAACGGATTAAATCTAGAGATACGAGTTTCTTCGTAAAGTCTACAGAACATTTCATATTCTGCTACTGCAATAATTGCATCGGTGTCGCGCTTTCTTCCTTTAATTCTTGGACAATTTCATTTAACTCAGGAAATTTCGATATCACCTTAAAAAAATTCTTTTTTTCTTCGATTGACAGCAAATATTAATTTTGTAGACCCATATCAATCAGCAAAGTATTACTTTTTCTGTCCAGGCAGCAAAGTAAGTACTTTGCTGCCTAGGCAGCAAAGTGATTAGTCTCCATGGGAATAAAACGTCAGACATAAGTTGTCAAACTATAATTATTATGGACATATACATTTCCATAGCAACCAACCGTTCCAACAATTGCGATTTCTATCAAATTTTGTCTTAATTTATCACTACAGGAAAAATAAAAAGATTGTGGGAATTGTAATAATTTGCAAATATACAATATACATATATCATTATAAACAATCGGAGAAAAAATTATATGTTCAACTCGGCAGCAAAGTAGATTGACTGCCTTAGCTGAATTCCTAGCCTCGCTACGCTCGGCTATGAACTATCAGCCGCGGCAGTCAATCTACTACTTTGCTGCCTAGTAAAACAAATAACTATTACCTTGATTAAAATGGCAGATGTAGTGTCGCAACCATTGAAGGAGTGTAAAATAAGATATTGTCCGCTGTTTCTGTTTTCTGTATACTTTGCGCAGAGCAAATTTGTTCTATAGTTTTGGTTTGTTTGCGGTCACGGCAATTAAAATATCACCTGCATATTGTTGAAACAATTTAGCTCTAACAGTTTTTATGCGAGAAAGATAATCTTCACCCAATTGATTTAACAAATTGGCTGGCATTCTTCAGAGTTTTCTTCAATGAGTAAATATATTCCATAGCTTCATCTATATTCGTGGTTGGTTTCTTGATGCATGAGCTGGGGTATTTAGCATCCGCTGCGACCAAATCGAAGATATGCTGGCGGCGTTTTATTACGGTTCGCCCCCATTCATCCTGGCGGTATTTAGCTAATTTAATAATACTGTCTTTCATTGATAATTTGCGGACCTCGTACACTAATTCGCAATCGTGTTTTTTTGCTTTTCTAGAAAACCATCCGTAATTTCTACATCACATAAAAGACATGCGCCACTACAATGAAACACAGGCACTACTGATCCCGATGAAATTTCTTGTTACACGCCCTGACCTGGCATACCAATAGACTTAATTCTAGCGGATATGAATTTTACTTTGGCTTTTGGGCTTCCGCCGTGGGGCCGAATTTATCAGAATTACCCTTGTCTTTACGGTCTAGTGAATTGCTTTCAACGATTTGGTAGTGTAGTGGTCATACGCTGTGCTTTTGATACGGGCTGCCTGGGTTCGATTCCCGTCGATGACAAGACATGTTTTATGTTTGTAAAAAGTTGTTCTTCTTCATTTTGGCCACGCCTTGAGGTAGTTTTGGTGGTGGCGCCATACTCCCCTGCGGTGGCGTTATACTCGTCTGCCAAAGTAGATTTGGTAGATTGTAGCAAAGAATATTTAATAGAATATTCTTTGATTCTAGACACAAGTTTCCGCTAAAATGAAAGGGGGGATGGAATACTGCTTCGATGGTTTAAGAACGCGTTTGGCATCGAATAGGTTGCCTGAATACTACATACGCCAAGCAAGTGCAGGGGCACCACTCCATCGAGTGCATATTATTAATTTTAAGAAATTCTTTTTCATTTATGTCAGTGTTACTCGTAAACCATTGATCTCCCAAAAAAAAGTGATACAACAAACTTGTAACTTGTACATATTATAATAATATTATTTGTCTCTTCTATTATTTGTCTCTTCAATTTTTGTTGTAACAATTTTTTACCTATAGGGTACTAGAAAAGAGATATAGCTAAAATACGATTTTGGGCGCCTTTTTCACAACGTGACGGAGCGAGCGGCGGCGGCGGCGTGCTGAGGTCGCAAATTTTATATTAACATTGGAAGTGTTTTTGCTTTCCTGTTATGGGGTATCAAATCAAGAAAATGTGCATGCTACATTAACCAAGAATAACCAAATCTATTAAAATTGATTATAACGCATCGTAACCGGTTCAAATGACTAAAATAAGTTGATATTAAGTGAAACTAACCGAAATTTCAATTGACGACTAACCAAAACTAACCCAATCAATTAAAATTGATTATAACGTATCGGGACCGACTCAACTAAATTCAATAAGTTAAGACTAAGTGAAAATAACCTAAAGTTGATTAGACGACTAAACAACGAGACTAAGGGAAACTATATGGACGTTGATTCGACGATTATCCAATACTGACCGAATTTATTAAAATTTATTATAACGTATCGCAACTGACTGAAATGACTAAAATAAAATGAGTCCAAGAGAAACTACCCGAATGCTGATTTGACGATTAACCAAGACTAACCAAATCTATTAAAATTGATATTAACGTATCGTAACCAGTTAAAATGACTAAAATAAGTTCCTATTAAGTGAAACTAACCTAAATTTGAATTGACCACTGACCAAAACTAATCCAATCTATTAAAATTGTTTATAACGTATCGGAAACGGTTCAAATAACTCAAGTAGGTTAAGATTGAGTGAAACTAACCTAAACTTGATTGGACGACTAGCCAAAATTAATTAAACCTATTAAAATTAATTATAACGCGTCGAAACCGGTTCAGAGGACTAAAATAAGTTGATACTAAGTAAAATTAACCGAAAGGTGATTGGACGGTTAACCAAATCTAAAAAAATATATTAAAATTGATTATAGTGTAACGGAACCGGCTTAAATAAGTAAAATAAGTTGAGACTAAGTGAAACTAACCGAAAGTTGACTGGACGACTAACCAAATCTATTGAAATTGGTTACAACATATCGGAAACGGCTCAAATAAGTAAAATAACTTGAGACTAAGTGAAACTAACCGAAACGCTTTACAAGAACTCCTTTCTCTGGCGCACTGTTTCATTGTGGAACTCACTTCCAGGACAACTGTTTACCGCTAATTACAACCTACAACTATTCAAGAACTAGGCCAATCAACATTTTCGCGCACACATCGCTCGTCGAGCGCCATAGAATCCGCCTTTAGTGTGTGTGCCACTGCCATAAAAAAGTTGATTAGACGACTAACCAAAAGAAACCAAGTTTATTAAACTTGATTATAACGTATCGGAACTGACTCAAATGACTAAAATAATTTGAGACTAAGTGAAAATACCCGCAAATTGATTAGGCGACTAATCAAAACTAACCAAATTTATTAAAATTGATTATAACATATCAGAAGCAGCTAAAATAAGTGAAATAAGTTGAGACTAAGTGAATCTAATCAAAAGTTGATTAGACGACTAACCTAAACTAAACAAATCTATTAAAATTGATTATAACATATCGGTACCGACTCAAATGACTAAAATAAGTTGAGACTAAGTGAAACTAACCGGAAGTTGATTAGGCGACTAACCAAACCTAACCAAATTTAGTGAACTTAATTATAACGTTGAATCGAAACGAACTCAAAGGACTAAAATAAGTTGAGACTAAGTGAAGGTAATAGAAAGTCGGTTAGACGATAAATCAAAACTCACCAAATCTATTAAAATTTATTGTAACGTATCGGAATCAGCTCAAATAAGTAAAATAAATTGAGACTAAGTGAAACTAATCGATAGTTGATTAGACGGCTAACCAAATCTTTTAAAATTGATTATAACGTATCGGAACCGACTCAAATAACTAAAATAAGTTGAGACTAAGTGTAACTAACCGAAAGTTGATTAGATGACTAATAAATCAAAACTAACCAAATCTATTAAAATTATAACATATCGGACCCAGCTGTAAAATAATTTGAGACTAAGTGGAACTAACCGAAAGTTGATTAAACGACTAACCAAATCTTTTAAAATTGATTATAGCGTAACGGAACCGGCTCAAATAAGTAAAATCGTTGAGACTAAGTAAAGCTAACCGAAAATTGATTAGACGACTAACCAAAACTAACCAAATCTATTAAAATTGAATATAACGTATTGGAACCGACGCAAATGACTAAAATATGTTGAAACTAAGTAAAACTAACCGCGTTAGATCAGGAAATTGTAAAAAAAGACGAAACTTCAAGTAATAGATATGCATTTATTTGGTATATTTTGGTAAAGTAAACTTACATAATCTAACCTGATCTCACCCAAACTTCTTTCAACTATTATATTTCCACACAGTTATTAGTTTTTCTCAGATCGTAAATTTAGTAAGCGTTGCATTCTGCTTCGGCATTGTCGTTATTCCCCGGTTGCATCTTTGTGAAGGACTGTAAATTTTTTATTTAAGTCATAGACCTATGCCAATGTACAAAGTTTCAAAATTCCGGTATTTTTTTTTCCAGGCGAAACTTATCTACTGCTTGGCCTAATAAGCATTAATACTCTGGAGCGTTTCTGATGGAGTCGACATGAACAGCACTACAAAAAGCCGGGTGATGACGATTCAGTAGCAACCAAACATTCTCGGCAATATAAACTTGACACGTTTGCACATTAATATGAAGAAATCAATCATTACATTATTACTATTTTTAATACTATTAAGCAGGCCAAAACATTTTTTCGAGGGCGGAGACCAAGCGCATCATGAGCCGCCGGGCGCCGCTGCCGTTGTGGGGTAGTCGCGAGATACATAAAAAGAGCATCACTTGAATTGTAAGCTGACCCTATCTTAAATAAAAATAACGGCAGACCATTGTTAAAACCTAACTATTTATTTCTTTCCAAATAACATTTAGTGTTAAAATGCGTTTTATGAATAAATTATGCCTCGCCGAATTATGTTCAGTATAAAAAGTAATATAGCCTCTATATTATTTTCATAAATGGCGCTTGTTTCTTTTTGTTTGAGAACATAACAACACTGAAAGAAAAGGTAAAAATTGGTGGTCTGTAATCCCGACTGATAGCATCACATGCGTGACTGAAGGCTGTCGTGTCGAAACAAAAATGGCTGCCGGGCCGAAGTGAACGAACCGGCTCGGCTTTATATTTCGATAAAAATTATGCAAATAACATGTTATGTCGATGTATTTTCTTGATTAAAAGTTGTTCACAACCCATTATTATGGTGTATTATTGTAATAACTTCGGGGAATATAACATGTAAATAATATGGTTGATATTGGAGGGAAAATTATAAAAACAAATACATAATAAACTGTATTTTATTTTTGCTATTTTTGTTTTATTCCAGACATGCGTCCAAAGTTTTTACAGGGTGCTGAAATTTATATTGAAATTATGCGGATTTCGAAGACGGTCACATACCTAGTAAAACTTCACAAATTCATGATTTTTGTGCCATCTGAATGTTTGTTATAGCTCAAAGTGCTAAAATTTTGTATCCTAAATATAACGTTTAGGCAGTGATTCTCGCAATTTCTAACAAGATGTGATTTTGTTTGGTAATTAATTTGTAGGCAATAAAAACAGTCACGGGTGGTTTGTGTTCGTATTATTTTGGCCACAAAAATGTAAACAAGTAAGTATTTACGATATTTTGCAGTTTTTCTTCTCAATAAGTGTATTTTCGACTTTAAATTATTCTAAGTTGTTCTCCGAAATCACCACGAAAATGTTAATATGGCTTACGTCCGCTTAAAACCGATTATGATATTGTTAAGAATATAAGTACTAAATGTTTTGGCCCTGAATGGTTTAGAAAAAACAAACGGTATCGATATTTATAAGAATTTAAAGTGGAAGAAGGTCCAATAGAAACAGTAAAATATAGGTATTTTATTTATTTATGTATTGATTTATTTCCTCTTTACACTACAGCAATTACAGAGAGTGTCTAAAGCTACAATTTATAATCTAACTTAACAGCCTAACATAGTTCGTAACCCTCTTTTAAATAAATTTATTTTATTTTGGAAAATATCACAATTTGTTTCATTTATTATCACACATTCTTACCACAGGTGAGGTGAACTGCCTGTTTGTTCTAGACTTATCATAAGTTAATATATGTGACTATTTAGTTCGCATATCTGGTACTCTTTTTATACCTATTAAGCTCAATTCATCTTTCACATAATTATGAAGACGTTTATACAAAAACATTGCATTAAAATATTGTCTTTTTTTGTTTGATACATAATACATCACATGGTACATCAAATGGTTAAATCCCAAACCTCATAAAATGCAATTTTTTTTTGGACATTTCTTATTGCTGACAACATGGGCCCTACACAACTGACAGTTTTGTTCTTGCTAGTGAGTGATTCAGAAGCTTGACTGTAGACATGCTCAAATCTTTTGTATACAATAACTATTACATATGTTTCTATACATTGTATTGTCATCCGCTTAAATTAAAAATTTTGGATTGCTTAATTAGTTTAACCACATCATTTATAAAAATAACGGAATGCCGAAAAGGGATTTACCGATCTTCTTAAGTCTTACCGGAAAGAGATTTGACCATCTTCTTGGAAAGTCGCTCGAGTGTAACCTGCTTCAAAAAAGGCAAGAACCCTCAAACTATCGACTAATTGCCTTGCTTCCAATAATTTCCAGTCATGGAACGTGCAGTCAATCCAGTGACGCAGCAAGGAAGTCACAAGCCCATGTTCACACTGTACGATAAACTTGAACTTGAACGAATTTTTCATAGATGTGAATTTTGATAAAGTAAGAACGCCACTAATTTGTTGCATATCTTCTTTAAACAAAGCTCTAACCGACAAAATTTGATTTTGGAAATTTTCTGAAATATCCTCAGGGTATTTGTTCTGAAGCAGCTTTGCTTCCTGCTGCCTCGGAATAGTTAAAATTTTAAAGTTGCATACCGCTTCCTGTAAGCCATCAAATAGTAATTAATTTAATACAGTTAGAGCCCCAAAGGAAATGAATATAGTTTATATTTCGCAGTACACACATGTCTAAATGTTTTAAGAACCACTTATATGTGTTTAGTACTGGTCCCTTGCCGCCCCCTACAGGCCAGGGCCCGAGTTCCATCGAACACGTTTGATCACCGGTAGCTACGGCACTGAGAGTCAATCAGCAACTATTCGAGTACGTCGAGATCAACAGTAGCGACAACTAATGCGGCTTTCACAAAGATAGATCGACAGGAGAAATATTGGCCTATGTCACTTATATATTACGTTGTGTATTTCGAGGGCATTTGACAGAGTTTGGCATGACAGATTACTCAATAAACTGCCGTCCTTCGGACTGACAGCCTCTCTTTGCAGCTGGCTTGCCAGTTTCCTTAAGATAGAATACCCTAAAGCTGATAGATTCCATTCAGAAGAGAGCTGTGCGTCCCGTCGCTTATAGTTATTATGTACATCCATCTGCTGTCGATTATGAAGAAAATTCCTCATCAACTTAATAAAGATAGATGGTGAATTCATTTTTATCAATTTATCAGTTAATATTTTCCTGTCAACCCTATTAAAAGCCTCCTTGAAGTCCAAGTATGCCACAGGGACATCATTGAAGCTCTTAAGGGGATCCGACAGATACTGCGTAAAACCCATTTACTCTTTAGTTATATGCCTATATTAAAACTTAGATTTGTGGATGTTGACTTGCCCTGCATAAACGCATGCTGTTCTGTTGCAAAGTCATTCATAATAAATCCGAATGTATACACAGACCCAAATATTTTTGGAAAATTAGGCAATATACTTATAGCTCTATAATTGTGGCCAGTCAGAATTCAACGAAGATCTGTGTAAAATGTTTTGCTGCTAATGTTCCTTTGAGAAAGCTGACCAACATAAAGGTTTTTCCTCAAAAATATTCAACATTTAATACTCCAGATGAATCAGCATTAAGAAAAAACGTTGTTTGGTACCGTGCTAGAAGAAATAAACAACGAAATTGGACGTAACTATATGTATAGCGGGTAGGTACTTATTTTTCGCTCCCAAGAGAGAATAGATCTACTTCAGGGTTTGGCCTCCCTGCCCACGCGAAGCACTTAATGTTCTCCACTTCCCTACTTGGGGGCATCACGTCCTCCCCCTCTAATCCTCACATGCAACACATATCCTGTCCTATCCCAACCATGAAGAAAGGGAAACCACCATCATTACTTTCCTAGGAAAACATCATGACTGTGTTCAGTACGAAGAATTCCGGAGGTTTAAACAGCTTCCCACTCGGATCTCCGGGCGGAGCGTCTTGGACAACGTCATGCGAAAAGGAATTAATACACGCTACATTACACGGATCGACAAATGGAACATTCAAGGGTTTCTCCATGCAGGAAAACTGCACATCATCAAAAAAGAAGCCCTCTCAACAGAACAGATGATCTGCTAGGCCTGTAGGAAATACAATGGAAAGGATCCGAGCATTTCACCAGAGACTCGGGTAACAGAGTGTACTTCGCAGGCAATAATATAGAAAGCCACAATGGAGTCGTATTCTTACTGCCCCGATCAACCACCAAAGCTGTCTTAGGATACAATGCTAGGAGACCCGGGAATGAAAATCTTACATGATACATGTAATAGTGTCACGAGTAATTTTGAGGGTAGCGGTAGAGATGATAAAGTAAGCACGTTTAGTTTATAACAATAACAATGTATTAACGATAAAACTTTAACAATTATTGGTCAGAGAAAATGAGATTCTATTATACCCGATTACTACGGTGCGCATGTTTTCTCGATTTGAGGTACTGTTTATAGGTCTTTGTTTACTGTCTTATAATTTATAGTTTTTCTTAAGGGCTGGGTTTTATTTAAGAGCACTAAGAGCTTTCACTAAACTTTTTAACTGACTATTTAGACACTTGTCTTTCTCAACACTCTGACAAACTTCTTGTCAAGACTTTACTATGGAGGTTGTGCAACCCCTGGCCCTAGCAGTCGTCAACTAATTAACCGGTACCAGGTTGGGTAGGAAAGGAATGGAACCTAGAGCAGTCGTATGACTAACTCTAGGAGCGGATAGAACCCAGAAGGCAGTCGTTAAGTGACTAACCTTAGGAGCTGGAGGTGAGACTAAGTCTGCCGAACTGATGGTTCGGTAGCGTATTTATATAAAACAAAGTGATGATCATTGCATGCATAAGGTTCAAAGTCGCTCCCGTTGATTGCTCGCGTTGTTTCTAGTTTGCCTTTAATGTTTATATAACAATCTCCAAGTTCAAGTTCAAATTTGCGACAGGGTGATATTTGTTTAGTAGCTTATGCTTTTTAGTAGATTACAATAGGATCTGGCATAAAGAATGGACAACGTCTGCATTTATTCCCATTCACAAAAAGGAATCTATCAAAAAATGTGGAAACTATCGAACGATATCTCTAATTTCACATGCCAGCAAAATCCTGCTTAAAATAATAAATAGACGGCTGCTGAACTACTTAGAGAGCCAGATCCCTCCAGAACAAGCAGGTTTCGTTAAAGAAAGAGGGACTAGGGACCAATTATTTAACATCCGCCAATTAATCGAGAAAGCCCGGGAGTTCAATACAACTATGCTCCTATGCTTCATAGATTACAAGAAGGCGTTCGATTGTGTTCGATGGAGTACTCTTTGGAATGTATTGAAAGAAATGGGAGTCCCTTTCCATCTCATATCTCTGATCAGCAACCTATATGGAAATAACAACGCCATGGTTAGTCTCGACAATAAATCATCAAACGTTTTCAAAGTACATAGGGGAGTGCATAAAGGGTGTATCCTATCGCCGAGACTGTTTGACGCTTACGGTGAATTCATCGTGAGACTAGCCCTAGAGAATTTTAAAGGTGTATCAATCAATGGTAGAAAGATACATAATCTCAGGTACGCGGACGACACTACCCTAATAACAAGAGATGAAGATGAGATGATTACACTTCTTGATTAGGTCGCAAATGAAAGCTGAGCTCTAGGTCTCGAAATAAATTTAGACAAGACCATTGATTGGAGTAATACCACAGTTAAGAAATCTGCAAAATAGAATTGAAGAAGTAAAGGAATTCATCTATTTAGGATCGCTAATAACCAGCAAGGGAGGGTGTGAAACAGAAATAAGAAGACGGATAGTATTAGCGAGGACAACAATGTCAAACTTATCCAAGATAAGGAAAGACAGATGCATAACCAGTAACACTAAAAGAGCCCTGGTAAACACATTAGTGTTTTCGATATTCTCATATTGTTCCGAATTCTGGCCAATAAAGTCGAGCGTCAGGCAACGAATAGATGCATTTGAAATGTGGTGCTGGAGGAGGATGCTTCGCAAACCCTGGACTACACGCCGGACCAATGTGTCAGTATTAAGCGAATTAGGAATCACCGATAGATTATCCACCAGTTGTCCACGTCGCATTCTGGGTTACTTCGGACACATCACCAGACGAGATCAAGTTAATCTAGAAATACTTATAGTGCAGGGCAAAGTGGAAGGTAAAAGGTCAAGAGGAAGATCTCCATCACGATGGATAGACCAGAGTAAAGAAATTACAGGGCAAACCTTGCAGACAATTTTAAGCGTAGACCTATCTATGCTGATAGACATGCATGATGTCACATCCAATTCTTCAGTAATGAAGATATGACTAAGAAGAAGATATTGCCGTCGACAGCAAAACTGATACGTGTGGTCTCTACATTGTTAATTTACTGATCAAAAACTTAACAGAAAAAGAACATGGAAAAGCTTACCTCAAGGGTGTAAAAGAACTGAAAAAAAAACAAATAACCTTCCAATTACCTTTTTTGTTCAATAAATAAAATTCTTGTCCTGTCGTCCGATGCTGTGCCGTATACCCTAAAGGCAGGATATAATTTAAAATAATGTTATGAAAATTTAATTCATGTAACTTGCCCAGCTCACGAATTAAATAGAGTTGCAGAAATTATTATAGCTTTCTTTCTGTTGGTCAATGACCTAATAGCAAATGTGAAAAAGTAATATAATCATAAAGTCCCATTAAGAGTGCAGTTTTACATGGCGAATTTGCCTGGAATACGATTACCACCTGAGGATGTCGTGACCAGATAGAGTACCTGGATTAGTGCGGCAATATTTTATGCAGATAATGGCCAAAAAGTGATAGATTTAATTTCACAAATGTCTGATAATACACAGTGCATCCAAAAGTCGTAATCATAATGTCAGGGAAAGCTGTAAACAATTTGGCTATTGAACTTGCATTAATTACAAAAGTAAAATTTTGCCCTATAACCACTAGATTTAGAGATATTGTTTATTTTTTTATAAATTTTATACCGTGCCCTTAGTGATAGACGACACAATTTTGTAGTTCTAAACCTTGAAGCACTCGTAATAACTAATTTTTCAAATTGATGTGAATGTACGTTTGATATAACTGATATAGGAAAATTGTATTTCTGATTTAATAAAGTATATAGATACAACTTGAATTTATTTTTATTCAATACCCAATCCGCTAATTTAGCAAAAATTTAATTTAGAAAATCAAAATTCAGTTGCTTTATTACTGAATATCCATTGGGTATTTGTGTATTTTTTTGCATATTATTATATCATGTTAATATAAAAAAGTGCATAATATGCGCATATTTTTAAGATTTTTTTTTGCATATAATCCGGTCTTTATTCATAACAATCAACAGCTATAGGATTTTTGCAGAAGATAAATTGTGTTAGAGAGAGATGCAGACTGTTGACTCCTGTTTGTGAACTTATGCTGTGATATATCACTAAACCTAGAAGGCAAACAGCTTTTATAAAATTTTGTGAAACATCTAAAAAATAAGTGGGTGCTTAAAGAAAAACGTCGATATGAAAACATAGCATCATGTTTGACTAGAAGGGAAGAGATGACAAAGACAAAATTTATGATTATTTTCACGTGAAATCGGACAAAATGAATAGATTTTTGATATCATAATATAATAATTAATTCGACTTCCAATTGTAGCGTTTGCCGTTACGTTCCGTTGGAAGTCGAATTAATTATTATATTATGATATCAAAAATCTATTCATTTTGTCCGATTTCACGTGAAAATAATCATAAATTTTGTCTTTGTCATCTCTTCCCTTCTAGTCAAACATGATGCTATGTTTTCATATCGACGTTTTTCTTTAAGCACCCACTTATTTTTTAGATGTTTCACAAAATTTTATAAAAGCTGTTTGCCTTCTAGGTTTAGTGATATATCACAGCATAAGTTCACAAACAGGAGTCAACAGTCTGCATCTCTCTCTAACACAATTTATCTTCTGCAAAAATCCTATAGCTGTTGATTGTTATGAATAAAGACCGGATTATATGCAAAAAAAAATCTTAAAAATATGCGCATATTATGCACTTTTTTATATTAACATGATATAATAATATGCAAAAAAATACACAAATACCCAATGGATATTCAGTAATAAAGCAAATTTCAAGACATTTCTCTCTGGATATAATGGCGATTGGCGATTCATTTAGACAATTATTACGTGTTTTAAGATCCTTTACAGGCGTAGCCGACTATATCAAAATCTCTCTCTCCTATTGGTCGATCCGCATGGCCCCCGCTCGCTTCGCTCGCTACGGGGGCTCAAGGAAAGGAAACTAACCAGGTGCTAACCCAATCTAACTCAAGACATACCCAAAACCAAGAAAAAAAGATGTTTAGAAACAAAATCTTAAAAAAAATAATAAAAAAAGCAACGGGATTCAAACCTGTGTTTTCCAGGTGAGACCCAACGATCTATATCTCTACACCACGAGAGCTCTTGCGAGGAATTGATTGCATCACGAAGACATATTGTAATACGAGATAAAGCGACCAATAGGAGGCCGATTTTGATATAGTCGGCTACGCCTGTAAAGGATCTTTAAACGTCAATTATTCCGGTGAAGCAACTGCTTGGATACGTTGCGGCGGCGGCAGTAGGTTGTAGGATTGAAATCGAGGCTTGGATGGTACCGAGTCCCTTAAACCGTTGTTTGAATTTAAACATTTGAACTGACAAATTTAGAAAATTTATATCACTGGAAAGGAGTTCGAAAGTACGTTTTCTTAAATAGGTACTAGGATTTTTAGTAAATAGTAAATGTGCCAACACTGCAGGTACGAGTATCGCAAAGCGATATTTCAGATACTAGTGCACTTGTGAATGCATGCGGTTTAAAGGCCTGCAGTTGGCAAGTATATGGTCCTACGCTCGCTTCGCTCGCTCCGGGGCTCAAGTAAAGGAAACTAACCAAGTGCTAACCCAAGCCATACCCAAGAGAAAACCAAAAATGAAGAAAAAAAACTGTTTACTTAAAAGAAAAAAAAACCAAAACCGACGGGATTTGAACGCGGGTCGCCGAAGTGAAGGCTAACCATGCAGACCTCTAGACCATCTGCTAGCCTACACACAACTGGTTGCATGACGAAGACATGGCGTCACCTCACGCGCCTCTCATTCCCTAGTATCTGAAATCTCGTTATCGGAAAGCGGAACTACGGTGGCAAGGGTGCATGGCTATGACCAGCCAACACCTTCTAAAGAAGAAAGTCTAGCATCTAAATCTATTATGGCGACGCGCCTAGAGAGCAGCCTCTGACAATGAAAAACGTATTAATTCGTATATAAACTGCTTTTTCTTCTTTGACTTCAAAAAAAAAATACATACCTAAATAATTTTTAATAGTAAATTACATGTCATTTACCAGAATAACAGCAAAAAATTGTTTGGGAACAATACCCCTCACAGAAAGGAGCATAATAATTATTATGATAAGTAGTTAAGAATTATAATATGCTATGATGTAAGAAACACGGACTATGGCTATTAATTTATAAATATACAGCCGTGTGTTTAAAATATATCTCGATATGTATATAAACTAAAACAAGAATACGTTGTTACCTAGATATATTTTAATGAAAATAAGATAATGTAATGTGAAAAAATTAATGTTTACTTTTGAGGAGTTTTTTGCTTTGACACAATTGTTTCTGTATTGTTTAATAAATAAACTAAATTTTTGAGAACACTGAATTTTGAAAATGTTACCTATCGTTTCCAGTTTGAACCTGTACATAAGAAAAGGACTTGCATCACTAGGTTTCTTTACCATTTTTGCCTAGTTTTTGCAGCATATATATTTTTTGATACCAATGACAAACAGAAAGAAAAAATAATAATTACGTGACTCGAAGTTTAAACAAGAAGATTTAACTGGTTGACTTTGTACTGTTGAGTAATGAAATTTTTGACACTGATGGTAATTATTGTAAATACGAAAAATAGCGTTTGTGTTCCTAAATGTGTTGAAATATCATTTGAAATATTTAAATTGCCTTCTTCAGAACGCTGTTCGGAATGTTGTTTTAGAAAATAAGCAGCTTCAATAAGAACTTTTTCTACAGGTTCATCATGTAGGTAATTCAAGAGGTAAGTTGAGTTGGTTTTTGTCTTGACATACATTGATAGCAGCACGTATTTGCGCTATTGATATAAACATATTTTTAGAAATAAGCAATAAAGTTTAAGTGAGCTTGTAGAGCAGCGAAATGGGCTATGAAATGTTTAGAAAAAAAAAATCGGCGTAGAACCAGGTAAACTCCTTATGGTATTATTAAGTAGCTTATTGGACACACGAAATGGGATATTACGACATTTTTTAATGGTCGAGAGATTTTTTATTTAGAGAAATAGCACAAAATTTCATAATGTAGAAAACTGTATTTTTTATTGTTCACACATTAATATCTTTATAAGTAACAAAGCTATAAACTTGATCTCTCGACCAAAATAAAGCAAGTTTTTAATGCATTTCAACAGCTTTATTCATTACCATACTCTATTTTATTTTGTAAATTTTAAACAACATTTAAAGGGTGACGTCACAAAAAAAGACAATACATTTTCACTAAGCGACAAACTTTTTTATTTTCAACTTTTTTGATATACATATTGCGAGGCAAATAAAGCCAAAACATGGAAGAAGTTTTTAAAGTAAAAATATTTTACATAGAATTCATAGTTTTTTTGTTATGAATTATAACATACCGCGCAAACCTCAGATTTCGAAAGCGACAATCGACTGGCGTTGCGTTGTAGCGGCGCGACTTGTCTTTTAAGGTACACGGCCGGCATCATATTACTTAGTTGACTTCAGTCGGTGACGTCGGTGTTGGCAATCTAAGGGTTTTTTGGTTAATGGAGTACGAAATCGTTTTATCCTTTTCTATTTAGTAGTTCTTGTATAGCTTTGCTAACGCGATGGAGTGTATTAGTAGTTCTTATATAGCTTTGCTAACGTGATGGAGTGTATTATTTGTTAAAAGGCAGTGATCAATAGGGACAAGTCTGTGATGCAAAAACCGAGAATACAGGGTTTGCTTTTATTAATTATTAGTACCGAAAAAATAAAGAACGAATGCCGTAGGAAAATTTTACCTAAACGAAATGATATTTTAAACGGGACTCTAAAAGTTAAGTATCACGTAAGCTGTCGCCAAAGCTACACCAGTGATCAAAATATAACGGCTAATCAGAATAGTGACCCATCTACAACTACAAGAAACATAACTTTTAAAACCAAATGCCAAACGTGGTCTTCCAAGAATATTTTTTTAACATTCGAACCATGTGTTTCATTTTTGTGATAAAGGTGGAACTAGAAAAAAGCAATATTTAACAGAAGTACAAACATGTAAGCAATTTTTATATATTGAATTTATTAATCATAAAATGTTTGATGATAAAACAAAAGAAAATTCACACAACAACACATCAAAAAGTTATGGATGCTGCCAAAGAAAGGCATGATAATGTAATTATTTCAAAACTGACCAACTACGAAGACTTGTTTGCGTATTATGCAAAATACCATAAGTCATGTTACAGTCATTACATATCCCAAAGAAATATTATGTCATTCCGCTGAAAAACTCAAAAAAGGTCTACCCATTTACAACCGGAAGAATAGTATATTATTTTATATAAAGGAAAGGTGATACCTTTCATGGCGCGCTCGTGCTTAACAGCCGAACGGAGTGAGTATGTGGGTGAAAAGTAAAGCTCCGGCGGAGGAAAAACGAAACTTCACGGCCGCCTACACCGTCGAGTAATGATAGATTTACTGACGTTTGAAGAAAATAGTATATTATTTTATATGGAGGAAAAGTGATACTTTTCATGGCGCGCTCGTGTTTAACAGCCGAACGGAGTGAGGCTGGTAATAGAGAGCAAGCCATGAAAAGTAACTTTTCCTCCAAATAAAATATGCTGTTTTTTCTTCAAATGTCGACAAATTAATGCAAAAACGTCTCTTTTTAATAGTAATAATATCTAATTATTATTAAAGATAAATGGGTTCGCAAGGCGGCTTAGACCACGGTCGTAGGTGGCCTTGCTTAGACTGGTGTCGGTGAATATAATGTAACATAAAGCTGTCAGTGGACACTGTCAACAATAATTATTTTTTTAAGATTGCGTTTTAATTCCGTATTGATAAGCAGTTATTGAGTAAGTTCGATTAAATAATAACCAATTTGTTCCTAAATTAGTGATTTTTAGAAATGCAGTCACAAATTGAGTGATAAATACAAAATGTAGTTTAATAAATCTTGAATTTTTGACGCTTATTTTGTTGTCTGTTTGTATTGTATCTATGTTGCTATGACAACACTTTTACCTCCGCCGGCGGAAAAGTGAAAAGTAAAGCTCCGGCGGAGGAAAAATGAAACTTCACGGCCGCCTACACAGTCGAGTAATGACGGATTTACTGACGTTTGAAGAAAAACATATTTATCTTCAGAGACAGATTCATATGATAGCACCGATGACATTTTTAAACCCGATTTTTTTTCGAAAATGCAAGTTCTACACGAAGCTGCTTCTCTCTTACGAACAGAAATGTCTGAATTTGATCCCAAAAGTCGGGGATTATTTCCATCATCGGAAGGAATTAACCGAAATAAATTTAAAAGTCAAGTTCCAGATATGTTGCTGTTGTTTACATCTTGGTTAATAGATCCAAATATATATGAGAAAGTAAGTAAACATTTTAAATAACATTCTAGAATTTTATTTTAAACCTTGCTTTGTTGGTTTTTAGGCAAATAATAATGAAACTAGTAATTAGGCGATTATCCCAAGCAATATTTTAATGGCACTTCGCAGCAAATCATTAAAAAACAATAGTTTTCAAGTTCGATTGGGTGTTCATCTATATCATTTGATTCCTAGCAAGCATATTTTAGACACTCTGTGGCAGCTTGGATTAACTTGTTCCTATAACGACGTTCGTCAACTCACAACAGCATTAGCGAAACGCGAGATTTCCCACAAGGATGATATATGTGTACCTAGAAACTTGAATAAAGTTGAATGTAGAAAACAAAGCTATATACACGCAAGTATTGATAACTTTGATCTTAATGAAGAAACCATTGACGGTAAAAAAAGCACATGGCCATGGTGGCATTTAAAAAAAAAGAGTCCACACAAGAGTTATCTGAAGACATAATTGGAGATAAATATGCTTTAAGTAAGGAAGAATCAGAACTCTGTTTTCAGCAAATTTCCAAATTTAGAAAGCCTATAAGCCATGCGGGATGCTTATTCGTATCGGACGTACGAGATCGCAAATTTGATAGGGGTTAGTTTTGGTTAGCACTTGGTTAGTTTCTGTTTGTTGAGCCCCCGTAGCGAACGGAGGGCCATGCATGAGGTGTTTAAATAATTGAAGATAAAACGTAACGGGGGGGTATTCTAGCTAACATTTATATTATAGTCGCCTTATGACAAGGTGCGATCCTGTACATTCGATACAGATATGAGACCGGGACCCTCAGAATCATCTGATGCTGCCTTTTATCAACATTTTCTAAGGTGAGTAATAAATTAAATCGGCGTAAAGTTAGGAGTAATTCTATATCAAAATTTTAGGTGCATGCACCAGTTGAGAATTTGGTATGAATGTAACTGGGCAACAATCGTGGCTAATGATCCTCAATGTAGTGGCTGGATCTTAAAGAACGAAAATTGGATTTTTTTCAACCCTAGAGCCAGTGCCTGAATATATTAGATAAAGTTTAAGCTTGTATTGTTCAGATAAGAACTGCGTGAATGCAAAATGCACCTGCATAAAATGCTGCGATGAATACAACTGTGAGCATTGCAATAGTCTAAAAGATAATTCAGAGCAACCAGAAGCATCTGAAATTGAAAAAATGAGACAGATTATGTACTAGCTAAATTATTGTGTTTCTGTAAATTTTAAAAATTTACAGTTTGCATAAATTGTATTCAAAAATTAACTAAACTATTATAGATATGTTTTCTGCTATAAATTGTTATAAGCCGTGTAAAAACCATGAGACGTCGCGCCGCGCCTACACCAGTCGATTGTTAGTTTTAAAACTAAGGGTTGCGCGATGTTGTATTATTTATAAAAAAAAAACTATTAGACCAAAGTCAAAATTTTTTGTTTTAAAAACTTCTTCAGTGTTTTGGCTTTATTTGCTTCGCAGCATGTACATGAAAAAAGTTAAAAATAAAAAAGTTTGTCGCTTAGTGAAAATTTATTATCATTTTTTGTGACGTCACCCTTTAAAGGTTATTTAAAAATTACAAAATAAAATACAGTATGGTAATGAATGAAACCATTAAAAAGCTGAATAAATTTGCTTTATTTTGGTCTATATACGCAATTTATAGCTTTGTTAGTTTTAAAGATATAGCTGTGTGAACATTAAGAATTATATGTTTTCATATTATGCAATTTTATGATATTTTTCTAAATAACAAATCTCTCGACCACTAAAAAATGTCGTAATTGCTATTTTCCTATAGGTAATGATTTAATCTTTAAAATCCATAAGGTCTAATCTGGTTCTACGCCGATTTTTTTTTCTCGGTAAATAAGCGACTTTCTTCCTAGGTTTCGCTCTACTATTGAGGAGCTTCAGCAGTATCAGTATCAGTATCAGTATGGAAGGGGTGGCCCCTAGCGGGCCTTGCACTTAGGCCACCAATTGGACCCGTTGTGACCCCAGCCCGCATTAGAGAACCTCCAGGATGCCGGTCCTCCTTAAGAAAGCCCGCATCTCCTTCAGACTAACACGACGCACTGAATCTGGCTCGATCGACGTCACGCCAAAGATTCTGAATCTTGCCCACGCAAAGGCGGGGCATTCCGTAAGTAGATGGTATGGAGTCTCGTCGTACTCCATGCACCATCTACACTCCGCCTCCTCTGCAATTCTCAGCAGGGTCAGGTGCCGTCTAAGCCTACAGTGCCCGGTGTAGAATCCTACCAGGGCCCTGCACTCCTTCCTAGGTAGGCACAACAGCCCCTTGGCGAGACTCTTCGCAGGCCCATGTATCATGAGCCTCGTCTGTCTCATCCCCGGAGCCGTCCGCCATACCTCCTCCGCCCGACTATCCATCCAGGTCTCCAAAGCTCCTTCGCGGACACACTGGGCGATCCCCACACAGGGGTCAGGCCCCAAGTATCCGCGTGCGGAGCCTTCTCTTGCTAAGGCGTCGGCTGTCTCATTTCCCGGTACACCCGAGTGTCCCGGTACCCAGACCAGCGTAACCTTTTTTTCGCTTTGCAAGTTCAATCAGCCAGCTTCTACACTCCCTTACCAACAGAGAGCGCGTACGGACCGACTTCAGCGCCATGAGTGCGGCCTTGCTGTCAGAGCAGAAGAAAATCCTCCTGCCACCGACATTGAGCCTTAACGACTCCCAGACCCCCATCATGATCGCAAAAATTTCCGCTTGGAAAACCGTAGTGTGCTCGCCAAGTGAGGCGTATAATTCCCGCCCCAGAGCCTCACAGTACGCACCTGCTCCGGACAGTGTTCCCATTCTGGACCCGTCTGTGAACCAGACTAGCCCATCCCAGGTTCCCATCCTTCCCTCCGTCCAGTCCTCCTTTGTAGGGAAGAGGAAGTTTAGTCCCTCGGGGAAGCCTATCTCAGGAACCATCGCGTCACCTGGCATACCCAGGATGGCTAGGTCCCCAGACAGGCCTCGCCATAGACCACAATGGCCCCAGCAGGAGCCATTGTCCCTCCACATCCCCACGTCAGCCAATCTCATGGCCGCCCTGGCTGCCTCGTGCCTCACCCGGTCCGTCAACGGGGGCAACCCCACCAGCACCTCCAGGGCCCTTGTGGGTGCCGTCCTCATAGCCCCGGTGATGCAGAGGCATGCAAGTCGCTGTAATTTGTCCAGCACTAGTCTGGACGCCATTTTCATGGATCCTGGCCACCAAACAACCGATCCATGCATGAGCATCGGAGCGATCATCGTCCTGTATATCCATAGCATAGTTTTCGGCCCAAGTCCCCAGGTCCCTCCCAGCGCCCTACGGCAAGCCCACAGAGCACTGAGCGCCGCCGCGGTCTTGAGCCGAATGTGTTCCTGAAAGGTCAGTTTGGAGTCCAACCAGACACCCAGATACTTGACGCATTTCTTCGCCACAAGAGGGGTCCCTTCCAACGCGATATTGGGAGAGACCTCCAACTTCCTTTTTCTGGTAAAGATGACCATCTCTACCTTGCTGCGATTCGCTCTGAGTTTGTTATCCCTACACCACTGTGAGAACCTTGTCAGTGCTTCCTCCAGAAGCCTC
This sequence comes from Pissodes strobi, assembly GCA_016904865.1. NCBI lineage: Eukaryota > Metazoa > Arthropoda > Insecta > Coleoptera > Curculionidae > Pissodes > Pissodes strobi. Next base: position 57,356 of record MU190127.1, on the reverse strand, counting down.
TGCAATATTCCCACCTCGGTACCTTGTGCCATAATCACGACGTCGTCTGCATAGGCCTGTGCATAGACCCCATGCTCTACTCTCAGGATACGTAGGATCTCGTCCACCACTAGGCACCACAGGAGGGGGGACAGAACCCCCCCCCCCCTGAGGGCATCCCCGCGATGACTCGACCCTAACCACCTCATCTTCCAGCCTAGCCTCGACCCTCCGCCCAGTGAGCATGGAGCGGATCCAGCTCGTTATGACCGGACCCACTCCCGTTCGCTCCACCGATCGGCAGATCGACCCCACGGCTGTGTTATTGAAGGCTCCTTCAATATCCGCAAACACGCACACCGATAGCCGTCCGCCTCCCAGCCCCTCCTCCAGCCTGGATACCAGGTGGTGAAGAGCCGAGTCCACCGACCTGCCCGTTCGATATGCGTGCTGTTCCGGACTCAGAGGGGCTCTTAGAGCCACCCACTCCCTAAGGTATCGGTCCACCAGCCTCTCTAGTGTCTTCATCAAGAAGCTGGTGAGACAAATAGGTCGATACGATTTCGTATCGGTATAGTCGTTCCTTCCCGCTTTGGGAATGAACACCACTCTGCTGTGCCTCCAGGACTCCGGCACGTACCCGTGCGCGATAGAGCCCTGAAAAGGTCCTTTAGCGGCGTGCTAAGAAGTCCTCCGTCACGCTGCAACGGCGCTGGAAAGACCCCATCCTCACCTGCCGCCTTAAACGGGGCGAAGGTCTCGATCGCCCACCTTAGCCTATTGTAGGTGACCATCTTTTTGGCAGTGCCATAGTCAGCTCTAATGCTGAACCCGGCCCCGCCATCACCTCCCCGGCCCATGGCTGTTGAGCCTGGGAAGTGTGTGGTCAGTAGCTGGTGCAGAGTATCCGCCGGTGACAACGTATAGCCTCCACCTGGCTTACGGACACTGCCCAATTTGACGAGTGGATCCCTTGACAGCACCTTGCAGAGCCTAGCAGCGGCCGGGGCTTGGGATACCCCTCCACAGTAGGCCCTCCAGGCACTCCTTCGCGATCCTCTCAGCTCTCTTTTGTACTGTCCCCGGGCCTCTTTATATAGGTCCCAGTCAGTATCCACCCCGCTGTGTCTAGCCCTATTAAAGAGCCTCCTCAGCTGTGTCCTAAGGTTCTCCAGAGTGGAATTCCACCAAGGAGTTTTCCCTTTACTGTGCCGCTTAGTCACGGGGCAGCTGCTTGCGAAAGCCCCGCCCGTCGATGATCCTATCCACCTTGCGGCGTCATCCAGCTCATCGGAGGCCCGGTACTTCCTCGGCATGTCCCTTAGACGCCAACTTAGCTCCTCCCTATAGAGGTCCCAGTTGGTTGCTTTGGGGTTCCTAACTTCCTCAGCTCTCGCTGAGGAAGGGCCCAGTTCTATATTGATGTATCTGTGGTCCGACATCGAGTCTTCCACAGACACACCCCATTTCGTAATATCCGGGAACAAATCCCTGGTGCACAGAGTCAAGTCTATGACCGAGCTTCGTCCCGTAGTGAAGAAAGTGGGCTCACTCCCTCTGTTGGCCACCTGCAGCCCTACAGATGCAATGAATTCCAACAACTTGCACTTCAGCAGTATTACTAAAACATAATATATTCATTTGACCTTAAGTGGATTTCACATACCTAAAATATACAATTACTTTAATTGCCTGCAGCGTTAGACAAAGACCTCAGTCAAGATAGTCATTAAATACAACAACCCTAGGTGTAAAGTAAGCAGGTATCGCAATAGTATATTATATACCTAGGTTGAGAAGTAAGCCATTATTTACCGAACACTTTTATATCCTGAGGCGCGTAGCGCCGAAGAATATAATGTGCGAGGTTAATAACGACCTTCTCAACCGAGGTATATATAGAATTATACATTATTAGAATCTATAAAATTGAATATTTGTTTCACGTTTTTCCATTTTCACAATTACGTTATGATCTTTTTACGTATTGACACTAGAAAAGTAAATATCTTTTTGTATAAAATTGCTATAATTAACACTTAAAATATTCAAATTTTGACACACATATCAAAAATATTACTCTCACAAAGTGCGTACGTGCCAAAAACAATTAGAAAAACTAGGAATTTGTGTAAGTATTTTACGCACGTCCATAATTTTAAAATCTGGAAACAGAACTACGTCATTTTTTATCAAAAACGATTCATAACATTATTATTTATTTACTGCAAATTTTCTATATTTTTTTGCCTACCGGAGAAGAGCAACGAAAAAAAAAAACATTGGAGAAAATGTGGAAAAATAAGAACGTTGAATTATTTATAATGAATCTCATCGTGCAGATAGATATTTTGTATTTGCGTTTTTAGAGCACTTCCAATAACACATCTATTTAAAGAAAAACGAAATATGAATAACCAATATTTATAAATAAAATATCTGGAGTTTAGAATATGGTAATCTGCCATTCCCCCAATACAAGAAAGTGTGCGTTATACAGATCGTATATCTAGGCATATCCGCGATATCCCTTTCATCGCGGTATAGTCGTGCCTTTGTAATAGATGCCATAGAAAATCGACGGGTGCCCATAAATATCGCGAAAACGGGAGCTACTGCGGAATCAGTCAATAAAAGCACAAAAATCCGAGGGGTGGAATCGTTCAGTCCGCGGATGCAGCCTTATGAATAAAACAAAAGTTTTAAGAACTATCAATATTCTATTGAACTGCGAAAATCAAGAGGAAAATATGCTCGGACTTACTGGGACCTACTGATAGCATTTTGGATTCAAATATCCAGGCACCTGTGTCTGAATGGATGGATGAGAATCTATTATTCGCGCCATTTGTATTACACCGAACTAGCGGCACCTCCGAATGGTAAAACTAACAATATAATATAGTATCTGATTGCAATCAGAGATCAGAGTAATTGCTGCAAAATATACCTACTACCAAAGAATATTCTATCGTAGTAGAATATTCTTTGCTACTACGAGTAAAATTATTGCACGTATACGCTTTGATATACTTATTAAAAAGTTAGCAAGAGATCAATAGTTTTTTGCTCGTTTTGCGCATTTACCATATTATGGCCATTTGTTAGGGGAGACCAGAGTATAGTTGACGAATGGTTAAGTTGGCTAAGAAAAATCCAAATTTGGCAACATGGTGATTATCCTCCAGCTAGATAGGGTCCTAAAAACTCGTAGAACTTTATAGTATTTGTATATTCTGTGTGGTGAATATGTGTTTCAAATTAGCGTAAGCAGGTACAATTTTTGCTATTCATTCTTAAAGAAATTATTATAACCCATGTGTTTAAGTATGATTTACAAAAGTGAAATAAAGTCCTTTAATTATAGGAACATTAATCAGCGATTTATTAGCAAAGCAGTCATTGGAGGTCGATTGGTCAACGGAAAAAAATGATAACTATTAATGTCTGAGAAGCTTTTTAGCCCAAAACATAGCTCTAATAGACAAAATGGAACAAATTGTAGTTTATCAAAGACCTACTGTTGCCTAAAACTGGACCAAGATAATCTACCAATGTTAAACGAAAATGTAACACAACCTAACCCAAACTACGGTTTTAATTGACACATTGGAGAAGTAACAAAGAAAATAAGTTTACCGAGCGAAAAGTAATATAATGGAATCGAATTCAGAAAAGGAAAAAGATTCACAGAACATACGAAAAGTTTTATTTCGTACTAATATCGATGAATGTTCTTTTCAAGAATTTTTAAGATTACACCTGGCATTGTTCACGGTTCCAAGTCTGCTGTGGGAGCTGGAAGCAAAGCTCCCCCAGTAATTTTGACACTGTCATCCAAAGATCTACTTTTTACAGTTAAATATTAATAAACGTAGTTTGAAACAGTTTCATTTATTTTTCAATTTTTTTGTTAGTTTTTTGCAATTTTAGCAACAGTGCTAGCCTCCGCAGACATTGGGAAAATGAGCGACGGATGAACGACAGCATGCAGTGCGAAAAAATCCAAATATAAATGGGACTTAGAAAACATCCAGCGGGAGATCACAACCATTGATCGGAACAAAGAAAAACCGTGAAAATTTCTAGGTTGCCCACAAAAGCAGTGAGTGTTTGCATGTGTCTGGTCTGGCCCCAGAGACAAATCCAGAAGGGATCATACAGTTCTTGGAAGATAGTAATATGTAATATGGTGGAATGGATATGCGAATAGATGGTGACGAGATCTAAACAAATAGACTGCTTCAAGCCTGATGTTCTTAAGAAAAAAAACAAGCTAATCTTGGATTCTGAGCTGTGGCCTAGGGGCATTATTTCACAATTTTCAGAACATACAAAACCGCCTGAGCAACTGTAATTCACTTTCAAAGTGAAACTCGCAGAGCGGATTCCAATAAAAAATGTAGAAGCTGTCAGCACAAAATGTAATTAGCATAAGTTTAGTATTCTTCATTGTAATGTTAGATCAGTGAGGAATAGATTTACTGGAATCGAAGCTTTTTTGGCTGACAATAATGCTGTAATAGTCCTTTAACTGAACATTGATTGAAGAGTAACGAAATTAATTGTTTTAGTTTAATTGTGTATTTGATGTATAACTATACAATTAGGGCAAGTAGTATTGCACTCTTAATACTGCTAATTAAAAAAATTAATTATGATTTTATAACTATATTAACAACTATGAGGATAAATGTATAAAGCTGAGCTGTATTTTAATAAGATCATGTAATATATGTATGTTAATATGTGTTTAAAATTAGCGTAAGCAGGTAAAATTTTCGCTATTTATTCTTAAAGTAATTTGTTTAAGCATGTTTTAAATTTATGTTATTGGGTGGGTTAATAACTAGGTTGAAATAAAGTGCTACAATTGAAGAACTGAACTGTATTTTTATAAGGTCATGTAATTTGTATCTGAATGTGAGTTTAAAATTAGCGTAGGCAGGTACAAATTTCTCTATTTATTTTTAAACTAATGTGTTTAAGCATGTTTTAGGTTTTTGTATATAATTTTATTAACGTTTGGTATCAACAACTTTCTGTTTATATTTTTTTTGAGAATTATCTAAAACGTTGTCTATTACCTGGAGTATTATACTGCCTACGCTCATCACCCAGAAAATGAACTGTATGTCGTAGCCCCTCATCAAACCAAGACACACACACCCAGGATCGGAACTGCGAGTTCTATAAGCCTTCTGATGAAAGGATTGCCAGTAGCATTCAATAAGAATACCCTGAGAACAGCAAATTTTCGATTCGCCGCAGTATTGATCAATAAAATGTCACTCCCTAAATGCGTGTAATAGGTCGAAATACTGATTCCTTCAATTTGTCACTACGCTTTAAGCCATGAGTATTTCCTATATTGAAGCACACAAACTGTTGCAAATGGTCAGATTTTCAAAATTTACAAAGACATTGTCCAAACAATTTTTACTCATTGTTTTTTGAGTAAATAATGTCTTTAGGCCATAACTCTTTAAAAAATCTTCAGTTACACATGCAATAATTGAGAGTAATATTTCTCCATAGGACAATTTTAAGAAAATCTTGATGCCAAATACAGTCTTTGATTTCAGAGAAGACACATAAAATGAAGTCTCTTAAAAACAGCTTGTCTGCCTAACTTTTGCAGTCGGTAAAACATTAAATAATTTACTCACTGACTAAATTGGTAAATCTTTGCTTTAGAGAAAATATATTTCCTGATCTACTAAAAAGCGCATGGTGGGGGAAGGGATCTCGAACTATCGACCTATGACCCAGTAGGGCATTAGTCAGTCAGTCCTCTCAAAGATACTTGAAAAATGGATGGCTACGAGGATAGCTGATTACTTTGAGGCGCATGGTATCATTTCTGATCGTTAGTTTGGTTTATGGTTGAGCAGGGGCCCTGCTCTTGTTGTTCTGGGCATGCTTTCGACTATAACGGATACCTATGAAAATCGGGAGTACAATGCTTCACGGTTCCCGAACTTGAACAAGGCCTTCGACTATGTCTCTCACACACTGTTGCGTCAAATTTAGAGTTCTACAATTTTCATGATTCTATTATACAGTCTGTTATTTAAATAATTTTTGGGAAATCGACGCCAGAAGGTACTAGCTACGGGGGCTGTCATCGAAGAGAGAGATGAAGATTGGAGTACCAAGGATCATACTCTTTTTGATCTATATAAATGATCTACCGAGATATGATAAAATATCCACATATAGCCTCTTTGCTGATGACATCATCATCTGCCTTCATGCATGACACTCAGCTTTTTGACTTGAAGCTGAACAATCGCTCCGGACTAATGACCTTCCGCCGAACGGAGCCAAAACTTGAATAATGATTTCTGCCTTAAGGATCTGGGTGATGAGGATCAGGGGTCTGTCAAGTTTTTAGGTATAGCTCCTGATCCTCTGCTTCAGTAGACAGCTCATGTGGAGGCTCTCTCCTAAAGATTGCGTGGAATAGCATTTTTCCTTCCGGAGTCTTCAGGGGTCAGTATCTGGTGAGGTATTGCTGTCTGCATACTATGCTTTATTTCGCTCTGTTATGTCTTATGAAATTGCAGTGTGGGGTGGAGCATTTTATACAGATAGAGCTTTAGTACTCCAAACTATTGGCGGGCATAAATTTTTGGGATGATTGCAGGGAGCATTTGGCAAGTTGGGTATTTTAACCTTCCCTGCAGCCTTTATTCTGGAGAGTGTACTGTTTGTCAAAAAGAATGAAGGACAATTTACCCCCCAAAGTGGTGTGCATGATGGAAAGTTCAGTTCTTTTCACTTTCTTTTTCTTTTCACTTTCCACTACTTTTTCTGTTTTACATTAACGACCTTGCTTTTCTGGACATTGAAGAACAATTTAAGCTTTTTGCCGATGATACTACCATACTCTGGCATAATCCTAGCCCTATCACATTGAGGGATAGAATTTCAACTAATCTCACAAAGATTGTACAGTGGTTTGATGTTAACTTGTTGACCCTCAATATTGATCCAATATCTTGGGTTTTAAGTGTGACGTGGGTGGCTTGTTTCTTGGGGATGTTCCACTTGTTTTCTTAGGCATTCTTCTCGATAACCATTTAAGATTTGATTCGCATATTATGGGGCTGACAAAAAAGGTGGCTTCCGGATGCTATGCTGTGCGTGTGGTATCAGGAGAGATTGGTGTTTCTCTGGCTAGGAAAGTGTACCATTCTCTAGGGGAGTCACATTTAAAGTATGGAGTTGTGTTTTGGGGACTACATACAATTGTTTGCTGAAAAGAGCAGTGAGATACATCTATCAAGTAAATGGTAGGGCATCATGTAGGCCCCTATTCAAATCCAATAAAATTCTAACGTTGTTGTCATTGTTTGTTCTGGAAACGGCTTGTGTGATGTATAAACGTAGGAATACCTTGCCCGGGCCTAGTCAATTTTATGCTACTAGGCAAACACAAGACCTGCACTTGCCTATACCTACTTCGGCCGTAGTGAAAAATTCAATTATATATGAAAGCCGTAAAACATATAATCACATTCCTGATAAAAGGCTTGCCCTACACTTTGCTTATTCAAGCGGTCTGTAAAGAAGTTATTGGTGGAGAGAGCTTATTGCGATTTGGGTGAATACTTTGATGACCGCTTTTATTCTATGTGTATTTTTGAGGGGCCTTGTTCTGTATATTTGTATTATTTTGTCTTACTATTTTGATTTTGACGATTTACTCAGGCTGCTCTTATCTTACCTTATTTTATTGTATTCTATTGTATTGTGTCCTAATGGATTTTATTTTATTTGAAAAATAATGTTTATTGTGGTTTTAGACATTGACTCTTGTAAAGACTTTTTTTGTATACTGACACAAGATTTATCTTACTAACAATAAAGCATAATTGAAATTGAAATTGATTATGAAACAAGGTGTGTAATAACAGCAGACCAATCTTCTGTCGAGTGAAGAAAAATTGTCAAAGCTGCCTTGGTTTTATAGCGGTGAAGTTGTTTAGTCGACTCTTCAATGGTCTAAAAGCCTTCGTTTTAATAGATTTAGCTAATTTATAAAAAATATCTGTTACAGCTTGCTCCTAACGGCACATCTGCAGAAACCAATACGGGTTTTGAACATTGTGACGCTTGTTTGTGGTTAAGGGTTTATGTGTCTACAATTTAGTGTGTTTGTATATA
>MU190127.1:0-45650 GCA_016904865.1 Pissodes strobi | reverse complement strand
TGCTTTATCTGTCTTAAGTAATGTCTCCTCCAGCAAATAATTTCATCTTTTTCGATTAGAAGCGATTTTCTGCTTTGTTTTTAGTAGTTTTTGTAGTTAAATAATGACCCCCACTGATAAAATATCTACAGAAAAGTATGCTCCGTCCCTGCTGTTTCTCTCATCGATAGATACCGGATCAGACCCTTCGGTGGGGAGGTTTTTTGGGGCCGGCCGCACCCTTTCGGCTCTCGGAGCACTTCCGCCGCTTGATTTCCATTCAGCGGCCATCCATCTTGTTTGAGACGGTTTAAACTGACAGACGACAGCCCGACCTGAGAGTGGTTCGGTTCCGCCACCGATGACGACATGGCATGCCATCCCTATACGACGAGATGCGTGTGCATGCGAAATTTCATGTTGCTGTATTTAAGCGGAGATAAGCCGGTTCATATCAGCCATATGAGACATTTTGATAACATCTACGAATAATGAGAAAGCAGTTTTAATTTTCATGTAAAGTAGCTTCAAATATTATGTACTGAGACTTCCAGCAAGTTTGTAATAAATATTTCTATTTATGTTCCTTTAAATGCAAACAAAATGGTTAGAAAAAGGGAAAAAAGAGTAGCTGCAGATGTTATATAGTTCGATACAATTAAAGCTTTAAATTCAAGAAGTTTGATTGATTAGATAATTTATGGTACAAAATATATTCCTACGCTGTGTCGCATTTTTCAAGGATACCCTAATTTGTTAACGCACACAGCCAATCAGAATCGAAACGTTTGCTTACTATTTTAAAACGTCTAATATTTCACTTCACGCATGAGCCTCCGCTCACTTCGCTTGCTCTGGGAGCGCAACCAACACAAACTAACCAAAACTAATCTAAGGCATGGCCAAAATAAAGAAAAACAAATCTTACAAACATAGCCTTAAAAAAATAAGAAGAAACACCAATGGGAATCGAAGCTGGGCTGCCGTATCATGTAACAGCCTGATTTGGCCATTGTAAAATATTTTAAAGTTCATTTTATATGCTGCCTTGGCAACAAAAATTGCGATATTTTGCGGTAAGAGTTATTAAGAGGTCAATACTCTTCGGTTAATTAATTATTCTAAATTTATTGATTCGATTTGTTGTCAATAAGCTTAAGGTTGCCGCATTTATTAATGTAAATTAATTTTATTCTACATATAGGTTAATGATATATTTGTATTAACTTTTATAACACTGCTGTGGCCTTGAGTAGCTCTTTTGATCATCCCTTTCTCTTATGTAGTCCTCATGTACTTTGTGCCTATATTTATTTTAGTTGATAAGCAAACCACAGATCGCTTAGGTTTGATCAAATTACTAAAATAGGATACTATGTTATTGGTATAACTTTGCATAATTTATATTACATTACAGTAGGACGGCCAGCAAACAGTTTTATATTTTGTTTTAAGAGTTGAGTTAATAAAGCCTACTGTAAAGCCTCATTAAATTCGTTAAATTCATATTTTAATTTCGGTTTAAATATTTCATAACTTTTAATAAATTCTGATAACTTTTTGGGACCTCTGATATTTGTCTTTCCACGCGGCATGCTGCAATATTAGGAATATTCGGTTGGTACTGTTGGTAGCACTGGGTAGTAGGAATGGGCTATCCTCCCGTAATTGTTGCTTTCGATTTAGACTTTTAAGGGTTTATCATTTTCGTAGGAGTATTTCCTAGCATTTGATACCGCCGTCGTTTCACAATCATAATAAACGAGAACTAAGTCGTTCGTTATTGTAAAATTATTTCTCGTATCGAATCGCTTGGCATTTTTCAGAACTATCACTTCTTTCTGATCTGACGTTAGTTCTTTAATTCCGTGGAAGTGGAGAAAGACAATTGACTGAAACCGATGTTCTCGTTCCTCTAGAAATTCCCTCGGCGAGAAATGAAGTTTTTTGCTTTAGTGCAGTCTTAGTGGACTCAACTTTCTGTATTGCGCAAATACTACCCTTCTAGGGATATTTGAGTGAGTCCCTTAACAGTGTTCGATGCTTCCAAGTTATTGGGTATTCGTATTGCACCAGGTAAGCGTTTTCTGGAATTAAATTTTTTCCATTGCTTGTGAAACACGTGGACGCAATGATGCTAATGGCTCTTTTCCCTTAATTCTGCAAACCGATGCAGTTGATCCTCCAGCAGCCCAAGAGAGGTAATTATTGATAAAGTTTTTTTTTGTCTAAATTAACGATTTAATTGACTTATCTGTGTTAAGTTCTCTGCTAGTTTTACCCTCGGGGCCATCGAGTAGCAGTACTTGGACTTGGCTACAGGGGCCTGGCACCTTGACCAGAGGTAGTTCCTCCTCCACTACTGAGCCCGACGACCGGATCTAAGGGGTATCATACAGAAGCTTAAGTTTATTTAATCATTTATTTCTCTGCTCAATTGATAATCTTTCTTTTTAATATTTAAATATAAATTTAGTCGTGTCGGCCAAGCTTTAAGATAGTTTAAGATTAGTTATTCATTTATTTTTCTGTTCGATTGATATAATCGCGCTTATTCTTTTAATATAAATCAAGAATTGACAACCAAGCTCTAAGATAGCTCTCATTAAGTTTATTCATCATTTATTTATTTGTTTATCTGGTCGATGGTGTGGCCTCTTGTCAATTGATATTATTATCGCTACATTTATAATTGGTGCAGCTACTAGCGCATGCACGCATATATGTAATAAGCTTAGGTAAACCATAGTGATCACTTCGGATTGTAGTGTTTAGAGCATTTAGTTGTAAGGCATACAGTACCAAGTTAACAACAGAATTGGTCTCCGTACAATCGTCTTATTGTACCACTGTTATTAATTAGTTAATAGTCTTTTAGCATTCCTTTGCCTTTAAGCTGCAAAATTTCACTGTAGGATTGATGCTGTTTAATAAAAAAAACCTAGAAGCAAATAGATTGATCCGTAAAATTAGATTGTGATTTCTTGCTAAGTTAAGATTGAGTTTCTTTGTTTGATAAGCGTGCCTAACAATCCCGTACAACACCAGCGGAGCATTTCCAGTTTAGTTGGGAAGAACTGGTGGCGCTCTACGACTCCACTCCTGGAGCCGGGCATTACAAACACGACTCTCCGGTGTTAGGCCTGTTTTTAATCGAAATCTTTACTTGCTTGCTAGCTTTAATAGGAAAAACCTGTTGCAATCACATGCATAGGATCTGGCCACTGCACCACCAGAGCACTTGAAAACAATTTACGGTGCGTAAAGACATGGGTAAACAAGCATTTCAAATTTGTGGCACGCCTTCAACGATACCGGCGCATTCTGATTTTCTATGTGCATTGGCAGATTAGGGTATTCGCATTTTTCATAGATTATTCTTGTGGCTAAAACATCGTAGTTCAAGTTTTAATAAGCCAATAAACCAGTGAAGCTACAGGTCAATGAACTATCGTGTCGTATCGATTTTTCCCAAAAATTAAGTTACTACACATTTAATATATTTTCATTTTGACATGTTTATAAGATATTTTTGAATTGATCATTTTCTGTAAAATTATGGCAAACACCATTACTAATAGTTTGGGAAGCACTACCACCGGGAGAAAAAGTTTTCAAACTGGATTTGAAAATAACAGGTCAAAATTAAAATTTGGTTCAAATCACTAATATGAATAGATCTGTAAAGGCTAATGATGACTACCCAGCTTCCCTTAATATTGATATTAATGCTAACGCAGGAAACAATAGTTTTTCTAATCAATTGTTATACTTATAATCCACGTGTGAGCTATATGCTACTTTTATGTTGGAGACAAATATTTTTTTACTCTAACCTTCACCGAATTCTCTTCGATTGGCTCATAATGGATGATCAATTGATGAATGGGGAATTGCCTTTTGATAACATGCTGATGCATGTATGCAGTCTCATGGCATCGAATTCTGTATTGAGGGTGCTTTTTTTGTGGTTAGACTCGAGTAAGCTTATCTGGTTTGCTCAAACAGGAATGAGACAACCAGGCAGTTTATTTGGCATCACACCTGAAACAAAAAAAATATTGTCAGACAGGATAACAATGTAAATAACAGTAAAAAGTTCAAGTAGATATGTAAAATAAAGTAATTAAAATAAATTACAGTTTTGGTAATTCTAATACAACTAAACAAACCACAGAAGTAAAAAATGCTTTCAGAAGGAAATTATGAATGCCCCATAATTAAAAAAATTAAGCTTAGATATACTAGTATACAACTAGACTTGTAGCACATATTCTAGTTTTCTAACTAAAAATGGAATTTTATCCCGAAATGGAAAATTTTTAACCAGGTAGAGTAGAAAAGTGAACTGAAGGTTGGCAACACTGATAGTAAGTTTAAAAAAACAATATAACTTCATCTCAATTAGCAAACCTCGTAACTCCAATAATAATAATACAAAAACAAAAAATGAGAGGCCTTTTATGCTTATTGAATTTGAAACTTAATTAGTAAGCTGGTGAGATGAGATTTTTCTAATTTATTTCAAAACAAATTAGGAGTTAGGTACCGGATTTTTAACCTTGAAAGGAAAAGGAGTAAAAAATTTAAAAAAGTCTTTATTTATTTCAAATTGCACTAACAAGAACACAAATCACGACTTGTCAAAATAAGTCTAACTAAAAAAATATTTAAGAACTATTTTAAAGATGCGGTAGGCATCGTTGATAATCACAGGGCATTAATTGTTTTTAAAGCTTCTTTATTTGAACCTTTTCATTATCTCTTATGTAAGTCCATTCAGAGGTATAGTCAAGAGCACCTTTTTATTACCCCTGATAGGAAGTGTGACGGAAGTTAAACTGCATTGTGTCATCTGAATTGTAACGCAGTGCGTGCCAATCTGTTACAATGGGGTCGCCTACTTTTTTCCTGGCCTAATAGATGAGATGGTACATACTCTGTACGTACCCTGGCGAAACTTGGGAAAAAATTTGTTTTAAGTACTGTACTTGATAGGGATCTGGCCGTCTTCGAGCTTTCGTCGATGTAAGCCTCTGGTACATTTATTTTGTTTTAATTGTCTTTCTACACAGGAGTGAATGGAATCAGCTTTGATTTGTGCATGACGACGCTCGAGATACTTTTGGACGTATGGAGTTAATAATAAACTGAGAAATGAAGTTAGATACTGGACCATATTGCATTAAGATTTTGTCCAGTATACTAATCATTATAAAAATCTAGCTCTTCTCTAGGTTTTTATTCCTTGTAACACCTGTGCCTTCACAAATGAGCAAATTATCGATGACAATACATTGGGACCGGCACTTCCTTCTAATTCACCTCTTACATAACAATATTCAGCATGGCTTTTAATGTCGAAAATCGTAAAATTGTGTATAGCAGATTTCGTTTTATAATATAAGCTCGACACATTTGACTTTGGATAAAGAAGGACTGTTCGAAATCCGTGATGTACACTTTATATCATTGAAAAAGAAGAATTAAAATTGAAAAATGTGATAAGTGTTGTACCTAATTCAATGTTTTTAAAAGCAGAGCGTAAGAAACTAAAAATACAAACACGAGTGTTTATAATATATTTAATTAAACAAATGCATTTTAACACTAATATTAACTGTAATGTTTTTAACATGTTCCGATTCCTTTTAGCCCATTTGGTGCTTTTGGTTACTTTTGATTAGTCGTTCAATCAACTTTCGTTTAGTTTCAGTTAGTTATAATTTATTTTAGTCATTTAAACCGACTCTGATGCGTTATAAGAAAATTTAATGTTTTGGTTAGTTTTGGTTAGTCGCCAAAATTCGGTTCGTTTTGGTTAGCTTAAACTTACTTTAATTTTTGTATCCTATTACGATACGCTTAGTACGTTTTGGCGTTTTGGTTACTTTTGATTAGTTTTGGTTAGTCATACAATCAGCTTTCGGTTAGTTTTAATTTAACAGTGGTTAACCCACCAATCAGAAGCGGCTAATATGGTATAGTGCCCTAGGACTGTAAAAGATCCTAAAAGGCGGTCGGAGATTGTGAGTTGTATCTGGAATATGCCAAGCATGTTCCGTGGATGAGCTGGCATTGTGTACTTTTGTGAATTGTGGAAAATTGATCAATTTGCTAAAGTGGGTCCGTTTAAAAACTAGTTGAAGCGGGGTCTAAAAAGACCTTGGCTTTAGGTGCAAAAATGAAAAGAACGAAAAGTGATGTAGATAGTGCGAGAAAGGATGCTAAACTTTAGAGGAATCAAATAATGATTCAATATCATCGAAGAACGAAATTTCGGGAAGAGGATAATTGAAGAAATGAAGCAAACTATTAACAACTTTGCGGAGGAATTGAGTCAGTTAAAAGAAAATTAAATGCTTAGCACTGAAGTGTTATAAAGTGGTTCCATGGATGTCGAAGCACCTCCATAAGTTATTTATGTTAGCAAAGTGAATAACATTCCCCTCGTTGTTAAACACGGGGACGGAGAATAGATTCAAATCACAAGCAAGTTCAAAGCAAACAATATAGCGATTGAAAAGGCTAAAAAGGCAAGGAAAGTTACAAAAATTTTCCCGAAAAACGCAGAGGATGATAAAAACATGTGCAATCAAGAAAAAACACAATATTATACTATGTTGGGGTTTGGAACCTTCGGCAACATGCACTAAAACTGAGCTTTATCCACAATACCGAAACAGAATTTTTGCACACGACGCGCGTTTCGCTAACCATGTTAGCATCATCAGGAGATGATCATTTCATTAATCTCCGGATGATGCTAACATGGTTAGCGAAACGCGCGTCGAGTGCAAAAATTCTGTTTCGGTATTGTGGATAAAGCTCAGTTTTAGACAATATTATACATACAATCTAGATGAGGATATAAAACATCAAGTGATAATTAAAGGATATGAGAAAGGGATGCAAACAAAAATTGTTGTACAAGAATTAGAAACTATCGGATTTAAGGACATATAAGTTAGCCCTATGAGGTTATGTAGGACCAAAAAATATTACCCATATCAAGTCAAGACGATATCAGCCAAAGCGAAAAACTAATGCACCAAATCAGTGCTATAGATGCCAAAGATTTGGCCATACACAGCGATATTGCACTATGCAGCAGCGTTGTGTTAAATGTGCAGAAAATCATATAGGCATTTCCATCATTAAAACCTAATGACCCAAGTGAGCAAACTGTAATGGACAAGGACATCCTGCAAGTTACAGGGTATGGCCAAAATACGAAGAAATGTATAACAAACAGAATCATGATTGGACCAAAATATGTCAAAATAATAACACTAATAAGAATATGACAAAACCAAGTTAATTAGGCGACAATAGCAAACTTACCAAGCAAAATAAAAACGGTAATAAAAAACAGTTACTTAAAGAAATGATGCCAGGCATCCTTAAGGTGGTGCAGGAATTCCTGGAACATCATGGATAAGGCGCTGAACGGTATTAGAGCAAGAAAGAGAGAAATAATATTAGAGGAGAAAGAGCCTTACAAGAAACGCTTATTACTACGAATGATAGCATATCCTTTTCAGTATATCTTATTTATAGATATACTATTAAAGTTCCATATGGGGGAGTAGCCCTGTTGTTAACAAAATATTGATCATACTTTTATAAGAGGAGAGGGAATAGGGTGTCACGATCCATATTCATATTATCAATAATATCAATATATACATAACATCGGGGTATAAAGCCCCACGTGACAGGTTAGAAGCAGTAGCGTGCCGTGGGTATAAGAGCGGGAGGGGCGAGCTATTTCGAGGGCGCCGAATGATGAGCCATTTGCAGTTTGCATTAGGAGGCTGAGGCGGGTTAGGTAGAGGGCGGGGGGGGGGGGCATTCGTCCCCCCTGGCCCCCTATACGGCACGCTACTGGTTAGAAGTCATAAAAGACTCACTCCAAGGAAGAGAAGCAAAAATTCTAATAGAGGACTTGAATTATAAGTCTCCTGTTTGGAATAGTGCCACAGAGAATTCAAATGGAAGAAGTCTATTAGAATATCCGGAAAATCAAGGAGCAACGACCATTGGCCCTGAAGGCTCAAAGTACTTGCCGCATGGGAGAAGATTTCCAGACGTTCTAGACGTATAACTATAATTAAAAACATTCGACAAGAAGTAAGCATCAGCACGATAAATGAGGGAACATGTGATCATAATCATATTCAGCACCTATCCAAGTGCAAATCGACAAATTGGTCAAGATTTAAGATACTTATTAAAGATAGACTCCCCATCACTAGAATTAAAGACAAGAAATATTTAGAAGAAGCTACGCTGTGCTATGAAGAAGTAATTATGCAAGCATATAGGTAAACAACAAACTCTAAAATCATTGCCAAGAACTCATTAGGCACCTTACCTAGGGAACTGAGAGATAATATTGGGGAAAATAGGAGGCTAAAAAGAGCTTATGTTAAATCAAGGTCAGTGGCATTGAAGCTTGAGCCAAATAGACATAGTCAACGTCTAAAGAACATGCTCAAGTGCTATCATGATCAAGAATGGACATCAAAAGTAGTGTTCATCGACGTAACGAGATGGCCTATAATGGTGAGAATAAAGCAGAAACATTTGCCAGTAGACCAGAATAAATAGTAAGATATTAGGTTGACCTTGATGAAGATGAAGATCACTTGGATATGGTAGAAAACACGGTAAATCAACTATTCACAGATGATCAAGAAGCAGTAAATAATGATCCAGTTACATCGGGAGAAATTAAAAATGTCATTAAAAGACTAAACAACTAAAAAGCTGCTGACATTAATAAGGCCACAAATAAAATGTTAAAAGAACTAAGAAAAACATATGCAGGAATAGCAATCATGACTAATACAGTTATTAAATATGGACATTTCCCTAGCACATGGAAGCTTGCATATGTATCTATGCTTTAGAAACAATGAAAAGATAGAACATTCCAGCAAAATTATCGCCCAATTAGTCTGCTCTCTTCACTAGGGAAGGTCGCAGAAAGAACTATCAAAAAGAGACTCCTGAGATAAACTGAGGACTTAAATACAATACATGTACACTCCACGAAACATCAAATACTCAGGATAGTAGAATACGCTAGTTCAGGATTTAACAACAAGGAGCCGTCTTATTGGACTATTAAAGGGCCTTTAATAAAATGTGACATTATGGACTGGTATATAAAATTATATCAAAAGGGTACAGTCCCAAATATTGTGGACTAATACAATTATCGGAGCAACAGAACCTTCGTGGTCAAAATTAACAAGAAAATCTTTTGTCAAAAAATTGTAGAAAAAGGAGTACCGCAGGGACCACTAAACAGTAGAAATATTATATCAGCACAATATGCAGACGATACAGTAATCCTATGCAAGCACAGGAACGTAAGATTCCTATTCAGAAGAATAAAAGGTGCAACATCTGAACTTGTGGATTGGTGCCATAAATGGAGGATCAAGGTAAACAGCGAGAAGGCGCAAGTCAAACATTTCCAGAAGATAAGGTAGAGGCCACGTACACAAGTCTTAATTTCTAACGTCCCCATACTGTGGTCGGATGAGGTTAAATATCTGTGCCTACATATGGATGTAGGACTTACCTGGAAAAAAACACGTAAATAAGATAGTTCAGAAGACTAGAAGAGCCATGAATATGTACCCTATATTTGGCAGAAAATGTCGCTAAAAGTAAGCTATTAATGATTAAGACAATTGCTAGATTGCATTTAACATATGGCTCCCCAATTTCGGGATATATTGCGAAAACCTACATTAGCAAGCTTTTTAGTACAGCAAATATCTTAGTCAGATACGCGGTTGGAGCCTCCTGGTTCATACGCAATAGAGATATGCAGTATGGCATAGAATGGGCCACCATACAGGAAGCTATAAGAACTATGTCAGAAAAGCGCTTTCATGTGGCAGAATAACACCCCAACCAAGAGCTCAGGGAGCTTGTAAACTACAATCCACTGCTTACTGATCAAGACCACTACTGGACAAGATCTGATGCTGGCACGCACCATCCTGAACTGGACGTTAACAGAAAAGTGGCTGCTAAATGCAGAACAAAACTAAGTGATAATGAGGTACTTATATCACCAGATGTGACACTCATAAGTGTCGGATAGCCATGAAGATCCTAAGAGGTCATGAGGTCACATATAGCTCTAACTATTGTTGTACCCAGTGACATTTAAGGTGCTGATGGCCTCATAAACTGCATTTCGCCACCTTAAAAAAAAACAAAAATTTTCAAGTTTATACCTAAATTCATGAAAAGTGACCCAATTATTCGAGCTATTTCCTACTTTTCTTTTTTAACTCACGTGTATGTCAAGGCTGGTTACCTAAATATTAGAAGTGTTACAAATCGCATAATTCTCATACCCGTTACTAATTCATTGATTCGCGAAACAATATTTAAATTAAGTTGAAAAACATCGAATAAGATTTATTTTGCGACTTATTAAAAATATATGTTTTGTTATTCATCCGTGTCAGAATCTGTATAAGAAAGAGAAAACTGAATATCCAATAAAACAGGAGGCAACGGAGGGTATCGGCTGCACGAAAACTATCAAATATTGAAATAAAATTCATCTCCGCACATCAGACGCATCTGCCACTTGTTTTAAGAGTTTGTAAAATCGGGAAACGGCGGGGGCGTATTAAAATTCTTCTCGAGCCCCGCCGACAATGGGACGAAGCTACGTGACTTCTAATCCCCCGTGTTCTCAACGCGTTTTAGGGGGTTTATAGGTTAAATATCTCTTACGGGATTTGTCCCATTCCCATTGGGTTACTTTGATTTACTTCACAATTCACTTACGGCTATTATTTGTAGTCTGTTTAAACGTGGTAAACTTTTTAGTTTATGCTTTCATGTCTTTAGAATTTTTGGCAGGAAAATAAGAGGTAAACCACTTATCGAAATACTAGAAATACACGGGAACGTTAAGAAATACCCTGAAATATTTCGAAATACCGTCGGATTACAAATTTTTGTAAAAAAGTAACAATTAGTGCGCCACTTAATTCTTTGTTGCTTTCATTGTGCGTTTTGGTTGGATTGAGTATAGTTTTGAGTTCCGTTATTTGTAATTCTGTTATCTAAGTAGTAGGAATAACCGGAACGGCTAATTTTCTAAACCACCAAGGCCACATCAATGAATTTTAGTATAATATGGTAACTGAGCTCGAAAATTATATTTACGATGTAGCCAAGTATCTACTTTTTTGCATTTGATTGCTTCAATCAACTTTACTTTATTCTGATAATATCAGATATTTATCACAAATTAGAGAAATTAAAAGTTCGGTAGTTGAGTCTATAAATAATAATCACAGCTGCTTCAGTTTAAAATCCTTCTCAACAAGTGAAAAGAAATATTGATAAAAAAATAACGCAGCTAAACAATTAGCAGCAACAATATTGTCGCAACTGAACCGGTTTCAGGATGCGTAGCTCAGATAGGCAATTGGGCGATATGGATAGAAATACTCGGTAATAAAACAAGATTAGCGTCTATTGGCGCAGCCGCCTCCAAGTCCCAGCCGCGAAGTGGCAACGCCGCGTTAGGTGATGAAACAGTTTCTACCGTAACCGAATCAGTTACACAACTTTGATGTCAGTGAAGCCCAATATTTTTTCATGCGATTCTAATATTTCGCTAATGCGCATTTTTAGTTGGAAAAGTCAGAATTATCAGCTCGGCCGTGGACAGAGTCGAACTAGTCCACTAAACGAATACACAAAATTCACGAAAGCAGTCCACAAAAAGCACTGTAGGGTACTGCAACGACGCTCTAGTCAGTTTCACTGTCGACAAGTGACAAAAAACGTTGGCCATACCGTCGACTGTCAATGATTAAATCGCATTATGTCATGTCAAGATCGTGTAGTTGCAGTTATAGTGGTTAATATTTTCATTGTTAATAAAGTTCTATTTAATTTAAAATAATTAATTATTTAATTAGCGACTGGCCAATTAAGAAGGAGCAGTCGTCGAGTAGCCCCCATGCAGTTGGCGGGAATGCTGCCGAAAATTGGAGAACGTGACGTTCTCGTATCGAAAATTATTTGGTTGCGATTGAAATAAATAAGAACAATGAGGCTATACAGTGTGTCCAAGCACTTCATTTCATTGGTGAGGAATGTTTCAAGGTATATACAATTTTCAAATTTGAGGATAACGAGAAAGATAAACTATCTGTGCTGTTAAACAAATTTGAAGCACACTTTCTCCCAAAAGACAATTTAACGTACGATATCTACACATTTTCCCCTATAAACTGGAGAGTGGACAAACCTTGGATCAATTTATGACGAAAATTTAAAAAATGCAAATGAGATGTAAATAAGGCAATTTGCAAGACGAACTCTCCAAACCTGTTCTAATTTGTGGAGTCCATAACGCCTCGATTAGAGAGAAATTATTACAAGAAGATGACTCTATAAGTCTAGTTAACGTTATTGAGAAATGTAACATTCTGGAGATATCAAAAGTGAGAAGCCAGACGATGGACACAAGTTATAAAGGGAGTTCTGTAGATGTCATAAAGAAAGAACCATTAGACAGTGGAGGAGTACCGAAGAAAATAAATGGCTGAACAAGATGTGGCAAAAGTTATAAGGTAAAAAAAAATTTTAATGAAATAAAAACTTCAAAGGACAATGAGAGTAATTAAAATCAATCGTTGTTTATTGGTTCTGTAAATTATAAAGGCTCTATTGAATGTTATGAATGGTTCACAAATTTAGAAGTTAACAATAAGATTTAAAATTGACTCAGGAACAATGGCAAATATAATTTCTTTTAGTCTGTTGACTTCCATATGGAATAAAATGTGCACCAGAAATATTTCAGGAGCCTTTCAGAAATATTTTTGGCAACATTGAAGGGACTAGTCTATACATAGATTATATAATTATTTGGGGTAGAAACGAACAAGAACGTAATGAAAGACATTGGACTTATTATTTTTGATAAGGGTATTTCTCCTGATGCTAGTAAAATCAAAGCCATTACAGAATTACCACGGCCACAAAATAAATAAGATGTAAGAAGACTGTTAAAGATGCTTACGTATGTTAATAGCTTTATTAAAAAATTTTCAGATGAAACACAACCTTTAAGAAATTTATTCAAAAATTATATGGAATTTATATGGCATCATGATAAAGAACAATCTTTTAAAACTCTTAAAGATACTGTAACCAACAAATCAGTCTTACAATTTTTTAATATAAATAAAAGTTGAGTTATTTCTGTGGATGCTTCAAAATCAGGGGTAGGAGCATGTTTATTGCAGAATAGTCTTTCTTGTGCGTATGCTTCGAAAGCACTAACTGAAACGCAGACTCATTACGCGCAAATTGAATTTAAACTAGAAAGAGAAAAGGATTTAGTTTTGCAAGATTTAAAGGAAACAATTTTAAAGGGTTGGCCAAAATCTAATAAAAGGTTAAAAGAACACATAAAAGTTTTTTGTCCATACAAGTCAGATCTAACAATAGAAGATGGTTTAATTTTATAAAAACAAATCTTTAGTAGTGCCAAAAACTCTTCAACGCGAAATATTAAATCGTATGGAGTGAAAAAATGTGTTAAATTGACACAAGCATCCTTATTTGGGCCAGGCATGGTTGATCAAATTATACAGAAAATTTCACAACGTCATCACTGCCTTATCTATGCAAATGCCCAAAATAAAGAACCGTTAAAAACTTATGATATTCCGGACCTACCATGGAACAAAATTGGTTGTGACATTTTTGAGATCAAATCGCAAAAATACCTTTTAGTTATTGGCTATTATTCTAAGAATATTGACATTGCAGACTTGAATAACAATTTAACAAGTTACTCCATTATAAAACATCTTAAATCTATCTTTGCAAGACACGGAATACCTTTTATTAGTTAGTAATGGAGGTCCCCAATTTTCCTCAATGGAATTTAAAAAATGTTACTGATTGGGAGTTTAAACATATCATGTCTTCTCCAACTATGCACAGTCGAATGGCATGGCTAAAAGGCATATTCAAACGGTCAAAAAATGTTTTAATAAATTGCTGAAGACGGAAAAGAAAGTTAAGAGCTAATTTAATGATAGCAAAAATAAATTAAAACCTAAAATTGCTAATGAATACAATAAATTTGTTATAAAATCTATAAAAAAAAATCACTAAGAGTTTTACCTGAACTTGGAAATGATGAAATAGTTTATGATTAAACTGTTCCAAAAGGTAAGTGATACTCAGGTTTAGTGTTGAATAAAGTAAGAGATAGATGCTATAAATTGCAAATGTATAACGGTTCTGCTCTGTTAATTAGAAATGGTAGTTTTATTAAAACATGCGGAAATAACCAAGAAAATACTGAAAACTTAATACAAAACCATCATTCATCAGCAAAAGGAGAGAAAACATGTAAGAAAGCTGAAACTAGGTATTTTATAGAATTAAAACATGTAAATAGTGAAAATAGTGTTATGTACTGAAGAGACAACTAGTGACATTGAAGAAAATGCGAGTAATCACTCTGTTATCAGAAAGTGGTGCTTGCTAATAAAAGTAAAGACAATAACGTTATCAGTGATAGTGATAGCAAACAGTATAAAGAATGTATAACGATTGTAGTTAATGATTCCGATTCTTCAGATTCAGACCTGGAGAAAAAGTCTATTAATAAAACATACATTACTACTTCTGGGCGTTGTTCAAAGCCTCCTCCAAAGCTGAATCAAAATAATTAATTAGTTTTAAAAATTTTGCATATGTCTAAGGAAAGGGGGATGTAGGGTAGTGTAACGACGCTATAGTCACTTCCAATATTGACAAGTGACAACAAATGGTTGGCCACACTGTCGACTGTCATGTCATTAAGTGATTTCTTTTTTAATTTTGTGTGCGGCATATCCTGAAATATATATCTCAGCTAACTCATCAATCTCATATTCACTTAAACATCCTGTGGATAATAAAAATAGAAATTTGGCACAATCGGTATTTCGAGCCACAGGTCCAGTGCAGGGTACATTCCTAGTAACAATTATCACTCTGCTTTTGAATCCCTGACAGCGAAAATTTACTTCCGGAGACATCTCTAAAGCTATATTTGAGACGAATCTTTTTCTCAGCATTAATAATGTCGTCGAAGCTAACATTATGATTGCTCCCACCTAAAAGTCTATATTTTGCAAATCGTTTTTCCAAGTTCTCTGTTGTAAATTTACCTCGCAGAATGTATGATATGAAAAATTTTTGGAAAGAATAATCAATAATTTCAATGAAAACTGAGACACTGTGTCGAAGTGCGGAATAAGTATCTTTTGTGAACCGACCATTATTATTTTCAAGTTTTTTCCATGGCCATAAAATATCTTCCTGTAAAAATTGAACAACTACGTCATTTGTTCCTGTAATGGGCTTACACCTCTCATTTCTCTTAATATTTGCCTTTAACAAACTACTAAAAACAAGGGAAGGGAGTGAATCAGTTTTTCACTTCCCAAAAGATGTAAACCTGAAAATTAACTGGCTAGAAGTCATTCCAAGAGCTGATTGGTCGCCTACTAAATATTCTGTAGTTTATGCCAAACATTTTATTCCAAGTGATGTTATTCGTGAGGATATTTTTCTTTTAGCTGATGACACCACAAAAAAAATTAACAGATGCATTTCTCCCAATTTGCCTGCTTACTTGTCAAAAACTGTCCTCATTCCCAGAAAAAGTCCAGCGGACCGAACCAGGAGCATCTAGAGCGCAACTTAATCAAGCTTTCGAATAATCCGATTTAATTAAAAGTTTTGAAGATCTTTTAAATTATTCACAGAAAATTAATGTTTCTGAATTTTGGAAAGTTTAAATTGTAAGTGGCTCAAACAATATTTTTATAGTCTAGATTTGACCAATGAGTATATAAATATTCTAATCAGGTTTAAATGGTCAGTTATATGAATGCAAATGTTTTTGTGAAAGGTAATGAATTGGTTTACAATGATTTAAAATGGATTTTTCCTTTTGAAATGAAACTAAGCAGGTCGTCCCAGCTTGAAATCATATTGTCTCGGTACAAATCCATACATTGAGAAAGTAACGAGTCAGTAACGCTTATGGTATGTGATTGTGTAATGACAAGCACAGATTATTTAAACAACGCATTAAGCTTACTTTATTTTGAGACCTCAGAAGATGATAGTCAATCCAATAATTTAGGTATGAATTTTGATCGATCAGATGAATCTATTCGTAATGGAACAGAAACATAACTCACCATCAACAACAGTAATGTCTTTTATATTGTATATGTTTGCTCCTTCTGCTTATGGCCTAATGCGAGATTATTTGAATTTACCCACCAAAATATAGTTGAAATATTTCTCGTCAGCCTTAAATGTGTCACCAAACACTTATCAAAATGGCGCCGATACTGACAAATTGTTATAGTACGGCGGCGGTTAGTCAAACCAACCTTGCATTTTTGAGTAGAGCATTGCTATTTGGCACAATGGTAGTATATATCCATATCTCACTTTTAAGAAGTGGAACCAAGTTTGCAACCACTGGAGAGGAGCGATATGGCGGATTGTATATTTACCAGGGGCAAATTTGAGAAAATCGCTAAACGAGCACACCCGACCGTTTCTATGGGTAGCTATCGCTCACCAATATTACGGGAGGTGTTCTGGAATGTAACTGGACCATGTGCCAGCCGCGTGGTGGCCTACCCCCTAGGCGCAGAAACTAATGAAATCGATTTTGTAGTGTTAAGCTAAGGATTTTTGTAAGTCACTCCATTTCCACAGACAAAATATAAATACATCAGTTCCCAATGAACCAATACACTCTTTTAAAAAGGGAAAAAGTTTTTAAATTGGTATGCTCAAGAATATATTAATCTCAAAACAGTTAACTTTAGGTTACCTCAGTTGTAAGATGGGCAGAAAATTATAAGATTAAGAAAAGCTGTATTTAATGCAAACAGACAGTTTAACAACATCATTAAAGCGTTTAGAATTAATTCCATGTCGTTATTAATGGATGCTATTATTCATTGTACTAGACGTAATCACAGAATGTAATAATACAAAATCTATTACGTCACAAATTTGAGCCATAAATATCAGACTTTGGCGTTTGTTTGACATTAATTAAGGTTCTTAGGACACGGGCAGCTACGAAACTCATGGCAAGGTACTTTAGATTTAGCACAGTTGCATTTCCCATTACATGACATAAGCGTTTCTTTACAAGCCTCTTCTGCTGTAGCCTTAGTTTTATAAAGCAACCTCCATCCTTCCAGGCCGGCTTTCCAGCCACACACTGACGGTGATGGCAGGTTCAAGTCGTTCAGGATTGGGGAGACCCCTTGTCTGGCCTGCGCCTCGTAGGAAGCGAATTGAAATTTGGAGATCTAGGAAATCTTTGGTCGGAGGAATGCTGTCTAGGGATTTTTCCTTAGCGAAGAGCGCCCGACGGCATTTGGTGAGGCTTTCGTACTGCTTAATACTGTAAATTGCATTAAAAAAAGAATAGAGCTAAATTGTGGTAAAGCCGAAGTGCTATGTTTATTAGCATCTGTAGATATGGATACTCACGAATCGTACATAGCCATGACGAATCGCTGTATACCAGGCTTTGCATCCTCTACCTCTCCTTGCATCAGCATCTCTAGGAAAGGGGCGACTTCAGGGTGCAGCTTTAAGACAATCAAGGCTGTCGTCTTCTTTTCAATCTTGTAAAATCTGAGAGAGCATGGAATGCTGGAAGTACAGTAGATAATGCTGGCCCTGCTAAGAAATAATTAGTTAAATGATTTTAGTGTTATAATTATCTAATGCAGATGAGATTTCGTGAATAGGTAGATACTTATGTTGCTTTCCAGTCCTTAAGTGAATCCATAACTCCTCAACCTCTTGTAGTCTGGCCCAGCATGATATAGCTGACACAACCACATCTGTATCTGAAGTTCTAATCAGAACCTTTCATGCGAGAATCGGCTTCTTCATGGTTACATGGAATAAGACTAGTGATATTAACATCTGCATGGTTTGACGTTATGGAGTTGTCAGATGTCGACACAAGAATGGACTTATTTTTTGGTGTGTAAGTAGATATGCTCCTAGCCAGAATGCGATAGATACAGATCAGTTCTGTTTTCGGAATTCCGAAGGAAGCTCATCCAGTTAGCTGGCATTTTGGTGTCTATCTCCAGCTGGGGACCGATTCCTCTTTTCTCACAGGTCAGCGCCTTCAGGTTTTTCTTAAGGTACCTGTCTAATCTAAAATACTTATGTTAAACTCAAACAACGTATCTTATATGTATTAAAGGCTTGTAATTCAAAGTACTCACAAATCCCAAACTATATTCAATCGGTAAACCGTCCAGTCTTTTAAATTTTTTTGACAGAGTCAGAGAAAGTGAGACAAAGACCCGGCTTCATCAAGTGTATAATTGCTCCTTCATCTAAAATCTTGGCTTGGACATTGGAACATTCTGCTGCAGATTTAGACGAGCAAGCGAGGCATTGACTCAAAACCTCTGACCTAGCTATAGACCTCATATTGCCATTTGTGCTTGAGAATGCTGGTGAAAATTCGTGGCTCTCGTGGCTGAAGAACTCGTCGAAATTAGCCGGGCGCTTTCTACTGATTGCAACGTACAATCCACTGAACAAATCATTTGTAGTTTTCAATGCATTAACTTGGCTCTTTGCTCTTATTATTGTCCTTTGGAACTGGAGAATCGCCAAAAATTACTAGCTTATTTCGTTTAATTGGCTCAAGGATCGACACAGTTCCTTGCTCAAGTCTCTCGACAATCACAAATTTTAAGCACTGGTCTCACCCAAGAGTTTCCATAGCCATCACAGCCTGCTTAGAGCATTTAGAGGACCACTTACGATTATTCAAATTGAATAAATCATCGGTTTCCTCGGCGGAAGGATTTCCTAGTAAGACGAAATTACGTTAAAATAATAATAAATACACCGATTATTATGTTTTATTTATATGTACTTGCCTGAGGATTTATTAATTTCTGCGCCCAAAGGGTAGGCAACCTGCCACCACGCGGATGGCAGTTATGTTCCAGAATACTTCCTGTAATAATTTGTGGGTCATATTCACCCATAGAAAGGGTCGGGTGTGCTCGTTTAGCGGTGTTCTCAAATTTGCGCCTGGCAACCCGTTATACCGCTGCTCTCCCGTGATTGCAAACTTGGTTCCACTTCTTAAAAGTGAGGTATGGGTATGCACTACCACTATGCCAAATCTCAGTGCTCTACTAAAAAATGCAAGGTTGGTCCCAATATCGCTGATTAACCGCCGTACTATTAAGCGATGAGCTGTGTATTAGCAAGCGGATAGACTATAGAGGCAAAAATCTTATTGGTGTGGCTTCTTATATCAATTTTTTAGCTACAGCTGTATTAGCATCATATAATATGACATGTTTACCTTTGGCAACTTTTCAGAAATCGTAAATTTGCTGCCAGCATAAACAATATAAAGGGGACAGAAATGGCTCCTATCCCTAAAAATGTCATCTCTTACACTACACACATACACTATTTAATCAGCATTTATAGCTTTATTTTTTTAGGATGGTAATCGATCAGACATTTTCGATTTATAGACCAGTGTCTAGAACTACGTTGGGGTTTGGAACCTTCGGCAACATGCACTAAAACAGAGTTTTATCCACAATACCGAAACAGAATTTTTGCACCCGACGCGCGTTTCGCTAACCATGTTAGCATCATCAGAAGATGATTAAAACTACTAGTTTAAAGGCTTAAGATTACCTCTCATACAATAACCTTCATTTTACCTTTATAATACATTTCATGAATATGAATTTGACATAATAGGTAGGCGAAAAAAAATCTCAAAATAATCGTCATTGGTGCCGGAATGTATGCGCTCTAAGTAAATCCTGGTTGCGTGACAGGATATAAGGACAAGAAATGCAAGCACCGGTCGGCACGTTCCTCCGATTGGTGACGCCCATGATAAACGCCCGAGTCCAACCGGTGGATTCGTTTTGACCAAGCAAACAATTTTATTGCCGACGACCAACGAATACAAAACTCGTCGACGACTGTTTCCATTTTGAGAGAACATAAGATAACATCGAAGGTGAGGTCTATCAGGTTCAGAGCATGAACGGGTGGTACTACGCTTTTATTTATATTAAAACTGAATTTAAATTACACTCTTCAGGCCTAACCTGAATATTTAGTATAGATAGTATAATGTCGTAGGTCGTAGGTATATAATACCCTTTCACAGCAAAATACGGATTTACAGATCACTTTATTTTTAAGTCGAGTTATATTTCTTTATCATAAAAATATTTCCATAACTAAATCTTTTAATTTTTTGGTAAAACGATCTTTAATTTCCAAATGGCTCCTTATCTCAAAATTTTACTACGGTTATTTTAAAAAAAATCAATTTAGGCAGGGCTGTCCATCAGGTCCATGGCGAAGGATCTTGATGTTCGGAAAACCCGGCGGACCGAAAAAAATAATATACCTTTAAATAAGTTGTAACTATAGGCTTTTTCAATAATTGCATTAATTGCAATAGATTGCTTTTTATATCACGTTCAATCAGTTGACGCAGTAATTAAAGAATTCGTTGTCTTCAGATTATGCTATACCGATACCGTATATTATTATTTCGCTAAAACAAAACCATTGTATGTCAGGAAATACAAACAAATCAAACAATATCCTGCATCGAAAAAAGTTAGGAATTGCTTCTGAAGAAAGAGGTCGTAGCCGCGCGATACGACAATAAAGTTTTAAAATGTCCATAAATTTGGAAAAAATAGACTGTCTTAATTATTAAGTTTGCATTTAATATGTCTTACCCCTTACTGCACGCATTTCTTGTAATATAATACATCGTTTGTGCGTTGTGAAATGAAAAATCGCTATATTCAAGTTGAGTTTGCTTATCCTAGTAAGTAAATGTTGGAGGCAACCGTATTCAGATATTGTTTGTTAAACAAATATCTATGATAATTATTAAGAAATAGATGTTATTTTCGTACAAGAATTTTGTAGGTATATTCCCTTGTTACAGAACCAATATAGTAATAACTTTGTTTCAACTTTTTAGTTCAAAATTAATCAATCTATCGAAGTTTGCCTACCCCACTTAATTATCGTCCTCTAAACTAAATTAAATAATTATATGTACCTATACTTACGCAATATACTTAATTAATTAGGCCGATAAAAAAGTAAGCGATCAAAACCAACTAACTATGCAAAATCTGATAGTATATCTTCTTATTGGTAGGCAGGATAATTATTCAAAAAAGCAAAAAGGTTTTTTATTGTGAAACATAGTGGCGTATTTCTAAACTAAACAGCTTCATTAATTACGAAACCCAGAGAGTCATCGATACGCTTTATCGGTGATAATTTTATTAATGGTGTGGTTACAAGCAAAAAGGGAAAGATCTGAACGGGTCG
The DNA here is from genome assembly GCA_016904865.1 of Pissodes strobi. NCBI lineage: Eukaryota > Metazoa > Arthropoda > Insecta > Coleoptera > Curculionidae > Pissodes > Pissodes strobi. Next base: position 24,179 of record MU190127.1, on the reverse strand, counting down.
TGTTTAACACCATTATTAGTTGTTTTAAAAGGGAAATGCTACATTGAGGGGACCAGCAAGTTTTTGTATTTTTTAATTTTTTGTTGCAATAATTAGTAGGTAGATACGGAACATTTCAGATGATGGAAATTAGGAGAAAAGTTTATATTTTAGATTCTCGAAAAGGCGAATTTCAACTCACATGGAAAGAGCTGATATTACTTAATTTAAACAATAAATTATCATTTCTAATTATTACCAATCCCTTAATTAGAGACGGTACAATTATTACAGGGAACGTCAGTTTTCCTTTAATACTTCTAAAGTTCGTTGTAAATTTGAAGAAAGTAATAAAATAGTGTTTTAGCTATTATATACACGTAGTAGTACCTGCTTTTCGTTTGATACAAATATCATTGCTCACAGATCTGCCTGCAATAACCTTCATATTAAAGGGTAAATGATATACCACTGGCATATAGATTTTCTCCAGAAAAAATAAAATCCATTGTATGTAAACTGATATGTATCCTTAATACCAACCATACATTTTTGGTTACTAACTGCAATTTTGAAACGAAAAATAGTGTACCGGGTGCCTTCGTACAAATTAGCACCACCCGTAATTTCTAATTTTTTTGTCGTACGAGAATCGTAAATAAAGAGATATACGAGGGACATTTTTTCCATTTCAAATCTGAATTGATATTTCCAGTTTTTGCGTAAACCTAATATAAGGGGCGGCGATAAAAAAATGCATTTTTAATGGAATATCCTCTATATTTCTGGCTAATATGAAATTAATATATTTTTTTCTGATTTCAGATATACGATACAAGCTGACATTTGATTCGGCCATTTTTATGTTATTTAATTTGAAAGTTGCATTAAATTTACATTATCTTGACAGATGATGACGTGTACTTAAGGTACTGCATAAAAATCAACAACTTTTTAAACAGTGAGCCATGAAAACAATATTAAGAAATGTTTCTAAATTGACATTGTCATTAAAATAATACCTGTCAGTGCAAGTTACTCAGTTCTCAGTTCTTTTTTATAATCTCTTCTTCTACTACTGTGCGTAAAGTACTCACTTTATTCTATAATTTTCGTAAATATACCATTTTAATGCAGGGTGTAAAATAAATCACATTATGCACTGGTGCGTAAAGCAAATCTGACATATCTTTTGAGATTTAGTGCAGTACGTAAAGCAATTTAATAATATTTTTATTAATTCACATATTTTTAGGTAGAAGAAAAAGTTTTGTATGCCACTCATTGTAAAGTATTCTTTTTTATTAATGGGATTGTCGCATTCGTCTACGGCTCATGCCACAATACTACAATTTGTAAACTTTCAGCGACTGGCAGCACTCAAAGAGATATGAGAGGCAAAAATACACCCGAGAATGTTATGCTTGGACATATTCTGAAAAAAAATCGTAAATCAGAGTTGTTCATTTTCTACGTAAATTGCTTATTACACCTCTAATGAAGTGGTTTACCTTAACTCTATTTTAAATATGAAAGTGATGTGAAATCTTTTTTTTAGAAAAAAATTCTAATTCAAAAAACAAATTTTTGCATGAAAATATTGCACGAAAAATTTGATCTAAAATATCAACAAGCACAAGTGTAACATGATGTACTCGTGAGGAACTGTCGATTAAAATTAAAAGCCGTACCTTACTTTTCACGCGAAAATGCTAAGCGGGTAGGGGTACCTGAATGATGATGCAAAATCGTCTTGTAAAAAAGGGACTTAGCAAAAATGATTTGAAGATCAAAATATTTTGGGTATTTGCATGGACTTTCTGCCAATCTACAACGTCCTGCTATTCCAGTACAAAAATTAGTTTCTTACGACATATTAGTGTAAAGTAGACGTTAGAACAATACTTCTAGATTTTGCATATACCATGAAGGAGAGTGTGAGAGAAGTCTCTTATGTTGCTTGACTATAAGTATAGTAATACAGAAATTAACTCATCTGTTAATTGCGTGGATTTTCAGATGAAGCCCCGCCTCGGACCAATACAAAGGCCACACCGTTATTCGTATGTTCATGGATTTACAACTGACTGATCGGTTTGACCACGATACACGGTATGTCAGCCGTTCGAAAAATTACACGTGTGCGTGACATAGTGTACAGATTTTCCCTGTATTTTACATATAAATTCCACACGTGACGTAGTATACGAACTGTCATTTTTCGGAAAGCTGACATACCGTGTTTAGGTGTATCGTGGATTTTTGTTCAATAATTTCCCGTCAGGGGACACTCTTTGTTGCCATGTAGCAGAAATTTTAGTGTCATGAAACAAAAATTAAAAGGAACAGATCGAAGGAACGGATCGAATTTATTCCTATTCAACTCGTAGAAAATTCGCTGTTAAACATCTGCATCAGACTCATGAGGTCCAAAGTTTTCAAAAATTGGGGCCAAAGGTTTTCAAAAAGAATGTACTGTCTGACGAATCGTACCAAAACAAATTACCCAAAGGTCAAAAACAACCTTTTACCATCTCCAAATTTAATCAGTTGAATATTGCCGCCGACTGAGTCGTTCTACCAGGATATTTCATTGATGGTTTAAAACTTCACGCGTTTTGACTAAAATTATTGGCATCAACTAGGTCTGTTTTGCCCCAAGATACACTTTATGATTGCTTTGTAGTACACTCAATGATGTTAGAAGCTTAATGCAGTTCATACACCAAGAAGAACATTATACACAAATTTATGCTGAACTAATACACTGGCTTACTCTGAAGATTAATCCTTTCAGTCCCGAATTAAGGTGTGTTGTTAAAAAAGTCAACACCCTTCAAATTTTGACAATTCACGTGTACACTACAGGGTATATTGGGACTTAAAGGTGCCATTAGTACATCTAAGTAAATCATGAGAATACATAACCTGGACATAAAAAAAAAACAAATAATTAGCACTTACTAAACGAATATTTATTTCTGTGTGTGATACAATTCAAAGCAATTTTGTTTTTTAGCAAGACATAAACACACATTGCATTTTTGACACGTTATGTGTGTTTTGCGTTTACATTCAGGAAATTTGTAACGGGACGCAAAACTTTTATCATCAAATTGAGGTAGGTGATTGAACTCATCCAGTCGTACATCGTTCACAGGCTTAGCCTCCGGACGCGTAGATTTTTTACTAGTAGATGGCGAATCGGTGCTTATGAAGTTGAGGGCCTGCCTCGCAGTTTTTATTTGAGTTTTTATTTATGATTTATACCAATAAGTCCTTCAGCAATATATGCCCGAAAGTGTAAGAGATCAGTGATTTCTTTCCTGGGGATTCCAAGGGCAAAGGGGGATATTTTTTTCATTGATGCGTTCAGCAAGCTTCAGTACTACGGCAGTCCCCAGACCGAAAACATCTTGTGTGTCATGATTGATTTCTGTTGTTGAACCTTGATATATCAAAAAATCGTACATGGTATCCCTGGTTCCACACAAAGCAAATAATTTTATACCCTATGGATTAGGCTTAGCTTTCACGCCTTGCTTGATATTCAACTGTCCTTCGAATGATATCATTTGCTCGTCAACATCCAAAGCAGTCTCTAAACATGCGCGTTCGAAGAACTTCGCAATGAGGACGTACTTTCCACAATACATTTGCATTTTGGGGGGCTTTTTCAGTAGATTCACAACATGAAGATGCTTTCATAGTTTCAAAAACTGTCACGCATCATTGCATCTGCAACCGTAGGCATTCATAATTTGTTTTCCCAATAACACCTAACTCTAGGCTAATTTGGGTTTCTTATCAGGACATGCAATGCCACAAATAATGTTTATAATTCGGCTTTACAAGTAGGCGTGAATTTGGCTTTTTGCTGTACGGCATAAAGATCAGTATTATAAGCCGTGATATCGAACAGATCATCAGTGAAGTATTTTCCAAAAAAATATAAAGGGCTTTCCAGTTGAACAATGGGAGGAGTGATCGGGTGGAACCAATTTATATTGGGCGTCGCGTCAGGTACTGAAAGTTTTTACGCCAAATTATATCTTTTATATGGTAAGCTGATTTTCCGTGTAATACAAATTTTTGCGTGCCGACTTACTTGGACCAGACGGTATTTCTTGGTTTTCTCGGGAACTTGTTAAAGGTTTACGATTTCTTTGTAAGGTTCTCCCATTTCCACATCAACCTGTTCCCCTTCCTGCATAATAGAACCAGTAGCTGCTACACCTAACTCGGCTTCAATCCCTGCTGAAAACCCATTGTCTCGCACCTCATCCTGAATGACATCACCGATGGTTTCGTCTCCTTGGAGCTCATCCAGAATGGATTGTAAACTGCAAACATCAGGTCTTCAAATAATTCAGTATGAGTCTTTAAAAAATCATCGTGTAAGCATATATAGCATATTACTAACATCAATATTATTCAAACCATTTTCTTGATTGTCATCTACTTCCCATCCATCATCCTCTTGACTTAGACACTCTAGGTCGGAATAATAATTTTCTAAATAGTACAGAAATTGTTCAGTGAAAAATCCTAAAAATGGCAGACTCTCCGACAATTTGTTTTTGGTGTGAATCATGTGAACGTATTTCAAAAAATCTGTTCTAGAATGAATACTTATAAGCTGGAAAGTTATTTCAAGTTTGTGTATTTTCAAACTCCGTAAGTTTCTCAAATGACTGATTCAGTTGTGGACAACGCACAATGATGATAGTCATTTTGAATAATGAATGGCTTTTCCTCATTTACTTCGCCACACTTTTTGAACAGATTTTCTAGTATTATTTTTTTCTATTTTGATTTATATCATGATTTCCTGCGTTTTTCCAATGCGATTAAAATATTTGCTATAAAATAAAACTTATTAATCACCAATGTACTCGTAATTACTAAAAGCCGCGTGTGCCTTTTGAATTCAAATTTCGATTGACTGCTGACCAAATTCTACGAAAATTAAGAGTGACTGTTTTTTTTTCAAAAATATTATTAAATATAATAATGTTTAGCAAAATTTCAGCTCTCAGAAAGCATTTTCGGGAATTATTTTTTGGCAATACGTACGCAGCCATGCTGACGCCACGCTTACGATTATTATGCTGACTGACTATTTGTTTCGAGTTCCTGATTTAATCAATTATTTACAGATATATTTTGAGTTTTCAAAAACCGGTAAGTATATGGATATAAAGTAATCTTACATGTTGACTAAAGCGCCAGCATCAGGAGTCTCGCTAACTGACTGGCTCTACAGTGTAGTGGTAATCTACGGTCAAAGTACAATACAAACTGAAAATATTAGTATTCGTAAAACACTCACACTTTTTGAACACGAGCTCCCGAACTATAAAGCAACTAGTAAACTTATCCAGGCTAAAGGACAAATCCTAGGCTGTCTTCGAAGCTGTATCTAAATAATTAATTACAATCTTAAATAGCTGAACTCTATGTAAAGTATTTTCTAAAATTTCTTGAACTATATTGCGTGATTTTCTTGAATAAAACATTCCATCGTGTTTCAATATATTCAAGTACTTTATTGCCATGCAATTTTGAAGACATATTTTATATAATTTTTGAGACACAAATTTTGATTCACTACTTTGATCTCCTATTAGTCACTTTAATCGCTCGCTGACTTAAATGTGCCAATATCAATATCACATTAATAGATGCGTGATATTTGAAGCATTGATTAATTTAGCAGTAACTAATCGTAGCTCAAAGTAGTGGCTTAGTTAAGCCAAGAAATACACATAAATATATAAACTCTGATGTGTTTTTGACTAACGAAATTATTTTTACTTCTTGAGGCGTAGGAAAAAAATTAACGATTCCCAGTTTTTTTGGGTCGTTTAATTGGGTAGAATCGGCGAAACGGGGCACGGCTGCATTTTATGGCGCAGCAGAGTTTTTATTTATTGCACTCGTGGTCTACATGGATTTAATTTATATGTAGTTTATGCCAGTTTTAAATCTTAAATGTTTCAGAATATTTTTCATTTTTAATGCCAAATTATTGGCGATTGATTTTTTTTTAGATATTATTTCAGTGAGAGGCAATGCGTTTTTTGAATATTTGTCACCATCCAGATGCAGGTTGGTTGGCATTTTTATATCTTACAGACTATTGAAACAAAGTATTAAAGTTATGGAAATAATCTAACTTACCCAAACCAAAAGCAAAACCTAAATAAAAAAAAAATCATGGTAACAAACGGGAAACTAATATTCTACAAGACGAATTGAATGTATGTTTTGTAAATAATCTTACAAAAAATTCAACATTTTCATAAAAGAATTATTTAAAATTCGATGACAATCGTATCAAGATTAAAATTTAATAATAACTTAGAAATCATAACAAAAGTACCTAATAATGAAATACTTTTTTGACAATTTGGGGTACCTAACACCAAAATTAATAAACACTAACTTAATCACTTGAAATATCAATGAAATCAAAAATAAAATTCAATAAAGACCTGTGACACACCAAAGTTATTATATAAACTACATTAGAACTCAAATTTATTTGACTAAAAAGGCGACAAAGCAAAATTAATATTTATTAGCAAGAGCTTTTCAAATAGTATCGAAATTTTCAAGGCAGCATATTGGAATCACTTTTACGTATTTTAATGATGTAGCCAAATTTTTAATCAAAATCGAAATTTTAATCACGACACAAGATATCAAAATGCGCTTGTGGTGTATGGTACCTTTGAATTTTTGCAAATCTATGTAAACTTCGAGCATTTTAAAACTTATTTATTTTTTTTACATTAAAATGCTGGAAAAAAAAAGAATTATTAATTTTAGATATTTTTATTAAACTTTAACAAAAAAGTCGAAAATTAATAAGTTCCAAAATTTAAATAAGTCAAGGCGTAGGTGGCGTGAAATGACCTCTGGTTCATGTTTTTTCACCATATCTTTATGATCCGGTTCCCAGGATGAAAAAGAAGAGAAAAAATATTGCATGATGGCACCTTCCAGATCAAAATGTTTCGGAGGTAAAATAGCCTCCCATTCGGATCTCCGGGTGGGGGCTGGCCTGGGGGACCATCGGGCCTGAACGTCTCCATGATAGAAAATAGACTGCCATTGGACTTCTGCGAGATAAGAGGCATCAACACAAATATTAACTTGGTCCACCAGCACCTAACTACAAATAAGCCTCATATTTTAGCTCTATCAGAAACAATAGTGAATTCATGCACTACACATGTTCACTTGAATATACCCGGATATGACCTTTACTCCAGATTTCCACATAACTCTGGATTAGCTCTTTTTATACGAAACTATTTATATTGTCAACGAGAAGAAACATACTAACCTAAGCAATTCGATGTCATGTGGTTCAAATTAACCGCAGATCGAGCAACCAAATTCATTTGCTGCTTGTACAGACCACCTAGCGAACACCAATATAAACGGCTTTTCTCAAATCTTGAGAATCAAATCGATTTTCTGCAGATCAACTACCCAACGCAGAAATTGTTATACTAGCTATAAATGCGCTCAAGTGCAACCAATCCCGAAGAAAGGAAATAAAAAAAATATTCCAAATAACTCCTGTTCAATTGCCTCAAATCCCATCATGTCCAAAATCATGGATAAACTGATCAACAAACAGCTCTTAAAATATTTCGAATCGGCATGCATCATAAGCGATTGCTAGTATGGTTTCCGCAAGTACAGATCAACGGGAGATCTCCTGACTTACGTGAGCTGCCTGTAGACCAAGGCCATCGAGAGCTACGGTAAATCTCGTGCAGTGACATATCCAAAGCATTTGATAGGGTGTGGCATGATGGATTTTTAAGCAAATTGACAGCATACGCACTACCATCAGCATTGCTGGTGGACTTCTTCTATGGCTTTCCAATTTCTTAAGGAATCGAGTTGGTATTGATGGACATCTCTAGGAGGAATTTATCAATCAATGCCACACTGTTCCTGTTCTATATCAATGATCTCTTAGGCAGGACAAACAATTCTATTTACAGCCTTGCAGACAATAGCAGTCTTATATACTTATTCATGTCGCGAACTCCAATGACCGCTGCTCGTTTCCAACGCGAGCGAGAAAGTCAGATTGCTACCATCGGCGGGGATATGAACGCCATGGTGGAATGGGGTGAGGAAAATAATGTCCAGTTTAACGCAGGAAAAACTCAAATAGCTCTCTTCAGCAAACACTGCAGGACCTGACTTATCAATGACAAGACAAACACTCACTCTGGCCTCATCCATAAGCTTGCTAGGCATCAACGTAGAAAACAACATGTATTGGCGTAATCACGTCACAAAAATCGTCAAGGCAGCAGCACAACTGCTAGGAGCGTAGCACTCCATAGAACAAAAAGTTGTATACACCTCATCAGCTCTTACTGCTCTATAAGGCCCAGATAAGACCATCTCTGGAATACTATTCCCATGAATGGAGCTCGGCACCTAAACACTTGCTCAAGATATTGGACTCCATACAGAGGAGAGCAGTCCGTCTTGTGAATGTACCAGAGATGACTAAAGACCTTGATAGCCTTAAATATCGAAGAAAAATGGCGGACCTATCTCTTTACTATCGATACAACCACGGAAGGTGTTGGAACGAGCTGACACTTATGATTCCACTCAGAGTTGTGCCAAACAGAAACACCCGTCAGACACAAGCCGCTCATCAACATACGATTCAGTTGCGAACACCTAGGACGTCCGTGTTGGGGGATTCCTTTGTTTGGAGGACTGCCTCCCGTTGGAATGGACTTCCTAGTAACGTCTTTCCCTACAACTACAACCCACAGAACTTCAAATCCAACGTCCACCATCTTCTGCGGACACGCACCGCTCCTTTAGTGGCATAGGATTTTCCTTTCATGTGTGGGCCGAGCATTAAAAAAGATTAATGTGACATCCTGTATATGGCGTTAAGAACAGAATCACGAGCCATGAATACAGGATATAAGATGTAATGAAAGTTATTTAGAAATTACGAAATTTCAAATATTTGGTCTGCATCGAGCATTTTTGCATTTCGTGAATAGAGCAAATTGCCAAGTGATGGCGATAAATCCTACTTTCTGCCACAGACAGACGTTTGCAAACATTTTAGGACTGTTTTCATGACACTGTATATTATAGGTCGTGTCATTTTTCATAGGAATATTAATATTACTTGCGGTTAGTACTATTTGATTGTATGCTTTATTTGGCAAACATTGAACGATGGCAAATATTCTAGTGTGGGCGCTTATTTAAATGGCTTGTGCTGCGTCACGGGCCAATCGTCTTAATACCGCTGAAGTACTTCACATAATAAAAAGTATATACCGTTATCGCTAGAAAAAAAAAATCCCAAACTTCTTTAATGTTTTGGGCACATTTTTTGTCCATTAACCATACATCCATCTTTAACCGTTAAAAATGCTGATGCTGAAGTTTTCACCGCAGTTTTCGTACCGTTCCACTTTAAAAAAGATTTTGACACATTTTCTTACTTACTTCGACACCGTGACAAACTAGAAACACTAAGCTTTCAAATCGTATATTTTTTTTGAAATATATAGGAAAATGGCTTCACAATAGCCAGTTAAACATATATTTTTAAAGACAAAATATTTTTTAAACTTCTTTGCAATCGCGAATTTAATGGAGACATATATCTACGTCCCCAAGATCACTCCCTACAAGACACATATTTTTTCAAAACTATTTTTTCGAGTGCACACCTTCATGTTTTCCTGCTTCCCTATACTAATACAAAAAATAACATGTCCCGACCGCAAGTGATACTAAAATTGCGACCGCAAATCGCACGACAATATCAGAATCTGATAATATTTCATCTCCCGCCTAGGTCAGCTAGTGTAAAAATTGTTAATGTTTGTTTGTCGGTAGGCAATGTAACATTTATCAATAACATAAATATTTTGGAATTGCATTGCCTTTATTTATTAATAATCACAACGTTTCGACTGACTTGTGTCCTTAATCGTTATCAAGTAAATATTCACTTGATATTGATTCAAATTAAGAGTCAATCGAATTGTTGTGTTTAAAAAAATAAAGACAATGGAAGTTCAACATATTTCTCTTACTTAAAACTTATTGAAAATCGTTAGAAATTATTTTTTTAGTATTGCGTCAATATCATTTTGATGGGGGAAACGAAAATATGCATTTGTGAACAAGCGTTTGTATTGTGTCGTTCGTCTATGACGTGAATGATATGACGATAAAGTTTTGAAGATTTTAATTTTATTTAAAAGTTTGTTTTTTTGTCTTGATTTCATAAACGGCTACTATAAATTAATCAATTCAATCGAGTCATTTAGCTTTGCCAATTTAAGGCCAATTTTAGACCTGGATATTAACTTAATACCTAAAAATGTTGAGGGCATTTTAGGAATTTAGTCGCAATAATTATTTATTTATATATGAAGTTTTCTTCTTGACATTTGTTGATATTGTCTATTTAAGTTATATTTATAAAAATAACTTGCATCCTATCTGTACGCTTTGGAAAATATGAAAATAGGGATTTTTTCAACTTTTTTGATGTCAATCAGTTTCTCTGAGAGATCGGTCGCTTGCCAAGCTAAATACGTCTGTCATTTGACCGAAAGTAAAACGCTTATCTGCTAAGTGAGCGCTGTCAAGTGGATCCATCACACTAATTACGCACAGGATCTATTTAGACGCTTCACTGGAACAATGCCGGTACGATTTCCGCCGTGCTACCTGCGACTTAATTCGTTTTTCTGGCACATTTGTCTGGCAGAGCGGATTGAATGTATGGAACACGACTCAATAGAAATCCTTGGTCTATCTTGACACTGCTTAAAATACACACACAGGAAAGTCAGTGCGTATACGCGTGGAGGATTGATATAAGATGTGAAACAGTTTAATTACTACAAGAATACGAAGATTTATTATCCAAGGGAGCCCGATTCCATTTTAGAATTAACGTAAGGAAAAACTTACGCACTGAAATAATAGCGCACGGGATAAAATACGCGAGTTAAAAATAGAGCTATAGATCAGACCACGCTCAAAAGTTAGCGTGGGGCTTATGTGGAACACCATTGCCAATTTATCGTATTACTTGATTTTAGCCTCTTCTCTGCAGGCAGTTAAATACATGCATAATTTATGGCAGGTATTTTTTATATGTATAATAAAATTAATAAGGCTTAACGGTAATAGTTATTTTTCTACAGCCGCGCGCAATAGTATATTGTGTAACTAGGAGGAAAAGCAAAACATTCCTGGACGACTGTGGTAGTTGCTGGACGAGGCGCAGCCGAGGCCAGCAACACAGGAGTCCAGGAATGTGCTTTTCCTACGAGTTGCACATACTATTTTTTATCCGATCGAAATTAATTAGAATACGTACTTATATAATTAGAGCCAAATATTACTGTAAATAAAAACGGTGTTTTAAATTTAAACTCAACATAATATCAAGTTTTGAATCGAGCGAGCTTGAAGTTTATTACGTAGCTACGGAAACTACAGCTAAATGTTACTTTTGATAGACGTCAGATCTGACAAACAAGGCGTTTGAATATGACAGAAATGTTACATTCCCGGCCTAGGACGGGAATGTTATATTCCCGGACTGTTATTTTATATTCTTGTACAGTTATTCCATGTTGCCAAGCAACGAATACAATATACTGGAATCATGACTTTTGCGGTGAGAAAATACATCGGAAAGGTGTCGTTTTTCGTCCGATCGGATAAAAACTAACTAATTGCTAGATTCAAATGAAATCGCAAAATCGACGAATGCCGTGGATCCTTATTTTGTGCTCTAGCGTGAACATGGAAAAGAAAAATTTCACTTTTTCCCTCGAGTTTACTATGAATGGTCATGGAAACCGAAGATAAATAAATGACAGTCGTGCGTTTGTTACAGTTTGTTGCTGGCACTCCTATTCTAAATATGCCCGTAGCCCGAATATAACATGTCAAAACTGACAGTCATTTGCAAATTTCAGAATAAATATAGAGAAAAATGTTGATTTAATTTAAAAACTGCGGCTGTAGAAAAAGTTCTGTGTGTTTTTCGAGTGCAAAGTAAGATTGCAGTTTTCGAAAGATTACAGTAACATTCTTTCTCAAGCGGCAATCCGTCACTTTGCGCTCTACACAAATTAATAACTATTGTGTATTTAGAGCGCAAAGTAATGGATTGCCGCTGCTGCCGAAAACGGCAATCTTACTTTGCGCTCGAAAAACACACAAAACTTTTTCTACAGCAGCATTTTTTTTAATTAAATGCACATTTTTCTCTATACTTATTCTGAAATTTGCAAATGACTGTCAGTTTTGACATATTATATTCGGGCTTCGGGTATATTTAGAACAGGATTGCCAGCAACAAACTGTAACAAACGCACGACTGTCATTTATTTGTCTTCGGTTTCCATGACCATTCATAGCTCACTCGACGGAAAAAGTTATAATTTTCTTTTCCATGTTCGCGCTAGAGCGCAAAATAAAGATCCACGGCATTCGTCGATTTTGCGATTTCGTTTCAATTTAGTAATTAGTTATTTTGCGCGCGGCAGTAGAAAATAGTTATTTGTGTATTTAGAGCGCAAAGTAACGGATTGCCGCTTGAGAAAGAATGTTACTGCGCGACGCGTACCGGAGCGCAGTAATCTTTCGAAAATGGCAATCTTACTTTGTGCTTGAAAAACACACAGAACTTTTTCTACAGCCGCATTTTTTAAAACTAAATCCACATTTTTCTCTATACTTATTCTGAAATTTGCAAATGGCTGTCAGTTTTGACATATTATATTCGGGCTTCGGGGATATTTAGAACAGGAGTGCCAGCAACAAACTGCAACAAACGCACGACTGTCATTTATTTATCTTCGGTTTCCATGACCATTCATAGCACACTCGAGGGAAAAAGTGAGATTTTTCTTTTCCATGTTCGCGCTAGAGCGCAAAATAAGGATCCACGGCATTCGTCGATTTTGCGATTTCATTTGAATATATAGCAATTAGCTATTTTGCGCGCGGCTGTAGAAAAAAATAATTTTAATAATTTTCAACGTTTCGTATGTTAGTAAAAGGCGCTCGAGTTGGCAACAAAAAGAACATAAGAAGAGCAATGCATAAGGCCCCACGCAAAATTTTGAGCGTGGACTGATCTGACAGCGTCTAAAAACTAAATATTTATTAAAATAATTTCAGCTAAACGAAAGTTAAGCTCCTTGAAAAACTTTTGTTTAACTGAAATCTTTTATAGTTACAAGTATTTGTTTTGTTTTAGAAACCCTCCTGAACACGGGAAAAAGTCTTTTTGTACTTCCGGGACTAAAGTATATAATTTAGTCCCTCCAAGTTATAGTAACCCCAAGAGACATGTTAGCAACATATTGTTTTAAAAAAGGTCATCTATTTGTATTCAGATGGCTGTTTACGTTTGTGCATTGCTACTATTATTGTATCTAAATATTAAATAGCCGATTTGTTTCATCGCTAGTGTGTTGTATGACACTGCTTGATGTATTACAGTTCCCTAGACATGCTCAAAAGTTTGTCTGGAAGCGTTTCCTGAAGGGCCAGCAATTTGGAATGCTTTCACGTCATCACGCCCAAAAAATTTGTCGGTAATATTTTTTTTATTATTTATGGAAATTTCAACGTACCCCTCGGGGATGGCTACTGATTTACATCCGCCATGTCTTAATAAAACATAAAGTTAAAGCACGCTACCCGAGGTTTAAATTAACTTTTCATAACTAAGTAAAACGAACCTAAACTAACGACAACTAACTCAAACTAACTCAATGCTACCTGGTCCTCGTATTGCTTATACAGGACCCCGCCCAACACCTCTAGTAATTTGTATCTCGGTGAAATTTGGTAATTTTTTGATATATTTTAGTATCTAATGAGGTTTAAAAAAGTGCAAATTTAAATCGGTTTGTATGACTATTTTCTGAGATATGAGCTTTTAAAGTCAAGAAAAATGCCAAATAATGATTTCACATCAAAAAAGGTATGTCTATACATATAGACCAAGATAATTATAAGTCTATATTACGTTAAACATAATTTCGTAAGTAAGAGCCTTGCAATTAATTAGTAGCATTTAAAGATCCTTTACACAAATAGTGCACTATGTAAAAATCGACCTCTCCTATTGGTCGATCCATCTCGTATTACGATATGTTTGCGTGATACAATCGATTTCTATCAAGAGCTCTTGTGGTGTAGAGGTTTAGATCGTTGGGTCTCACCTGGAAAACGCGGGTTCGAGCCCCGTTGCTTTTTTTTATTTTTTTTAAAGATTATGTTTCTAAACAGCTTTTTTTCTTGATTTTGGGTATGTCTTGGGTTAGATTGGGTTAGCACCTGGTTAGTTTCCTTTTCTTGAGCCCCCGTAGCGGGCGAAGCGGAGGGCCATGCGGATCGACCAATGGGAAAGGCCGATTTTTATATAGTGCACTATTTGTGTAAAGAATCTTATAATGCCAATTAGTATAAGAGGGCTAGACAGCTTTGAGATTTGAGTTTACGATACATATAAGACCACAACATTTAAATTCCCACTTCATAACATGATTGCTTGAACCTGCTTAAAATACTAAAAGTAAGTTTGTGAGCTTGTTATGTCATCTTTCTGAGATACCAATCTTTTAAGTTTAAGAATATTGCACCAATAGCGGCGTTTACACGGGCGTTCCATTTCTTCGGTTTTGGAGCGCGTTCTGGCGTCTCACGACGTTGCGCACGACTGGAGCCGACGCTTGGAGCGCCCGACATAAAAGTTTAAGACACTCCAATTATACGTTCCAGTTCTGCATATTTGGAGTGCGACAGTCAAAAACGTACGTGTAAATGTAAAACCATACGATTTTGGAGTGGCGTGTGGAATTTCCACCTGGTTGGAAAGTTCAATATAACACGCCACAAGGGAAGGTTTTCTAGTTGGATTCATGGGCAGAAAAAAATTAAATACTCGTGCAATTGCCTGTGCAGCAGCATACGTATTCCTAAATACAAAGTATACAAAAAATAAGAAAATTTGGGTAAAAAAGTGGCGTCAAGATAGAAATCGCTATGGGCATATGCCCCTTTTGAGAGAACTTCAAGATGACCCAGAAGACTTTAAAATTTTTTGCGAATGGATAATCCAACCTTCCTTGGTTCTTACATAACGAAACAAGATGCAGTAATGAGAAGATCTATACCTGCAGAAGAACGTCTGGCGGCAACGTTACGCTTTTTAGCAACTGGTCGCTCTTACCAAGATTTAAAATTTTCTATCTGTATTTCGGCATCAGCTATATGTAACATTATTCCAGAGACATGTTTGGCTATTTACGCTGCCGGTAATTTATTATTTTTCTTTAAATTGCATCCCTAATAACACAAGACATACCAGGGATGTTCTAGAAACATTTAGTTGGGATTTTCTAAACATACCAGGAATATCCTATCAAATACTGGGATATTTCAGGAAAAGCCCGTGTCCTCAAAATAAACATTCCAATAATGTTCTACCTAAATATCCCAGGAACATTCTCTTAATGGATGTAAGAGTATTTTCGGTTCTTTGAATCTACACAGGACTTTCACAGAATTATTCCATAAATATAATATTGGGTTGTTAAAAGTAGTGTTGCCAATTGCTTTAGATAAAATTATGCGCCTCTTGAAGAAAAATAATGCGATTTTGATTTGAATAATGCGAAGTTTTTTTGCACGTTTTTGTAATGTGACCAACTTTTAACCATTCATATTCTCAAAAAAAAAAACAAAGAATTTTAGAAGGGGCATATTGACATTTCTTCTTATTGACCTTTAGATTGAATATCAAAACCAGGCAGACGAGCTGATATGTATTTCATACATTTTTAGTGAAATTATGAATTATAAAAGATATTTACTTTAAAACTTGGGCATACCTATTAAAGGAATGTTCATGGAATATTTTCTACAGATATTCCATGAATGTTTTATCTAGAATCCTACTAGAACATACCTTCAATGTACGGGATATTCAAACCTTCAGAGTACATGGGTGGGATATCCCAGAATCCCAGAAATGACTTGTGTTATTAGGGATTATCTTGTCTTATTTGATAATTTTGTAATTATTGTAATTGAAAATCAAATTAATATATATATTTATTTCAATAACATAAACTTATGCTTTTCCGCGAGAGTACACTTAATGATTGGTAAGAACATAAAAATAAACTTCCTCAAAATCATAATAAGTAATATTTCGCGATGCATATAATGCAGATATAAAACTAAAATAACTTCACAAATTCAATAATGAAACATTCTCTTCGTAAAATGTGCCAATGTTTGTGGATTCTAAATCTGTGTCTTCCAAATTGCTGTTATCAACAGTATTTCTTGGGGAAAATGCTTCTGTAATATCGGTAATATGTGCTAAGGAGGTTGAAGCTGTAGTAGAATTATAAATCAGATTAACATTACCAGAAGGGCGTACTTGTAAGCCATCTGGTATCTGTATTTGACGTGAGTTGTCTCAATAAACACTTTCTTAAAATTATATCAGGCTTTCTGCGTATATAGCTTGGCTGCCATCCATTTTTCCAACTTTTTTGTTACATTTATACCAACAGCGTCATATTCTGAAGTTTCCGTATTACCTTTACGTAAAGCTTGCTGGCATTCTTGCATAAATTGAAGATTAGCTTTCATCATTGAAGAAGTCGTCCTTTTTAAGCCTTTTGTGGTTGCGAGGGAAATGTTGGGAGTATTAACTACTTTTCTCTCTTTTTCAGTTTCCTAGAAATAAAGACGAATGGTTAAATATCGCAGACAACTTTGAGAAGAAATGGAATTTCCCAAACTGTGGAGGAGCCCCTGACGGGAAACATATACGAATTACTCAGCCACCCAGAAGTGGAGCACAGTATTATAACTACAAAGGCTTCTATAGCATTGTTTTGATGGCGCTTGTAAATGCAAATCACGAAATTATATTTGTCGATATTGGTAAAAACGGAAGAATGTCCGATGGCGGGGTGATTGAGTACACCGAATTTTACAAAAAATAATCTTAATTTTGTTTTTCTTGGGGATGAAGCCTTTGCTTTGGGTACAAACTTTTTGAGACCATTCCCTCAAAAAGGATTAACATATGAAAAGCGAATTTTTAATTACAGACTGTCTAGGGCCAGAAATGTATCCGAAAATACTTTCGGTGTGATGGTCACTAGATTTCGAATTTTAAACACGTGTATTAATATGACTCCAGAAAAAGTACGTTATGTTGTATTAGCGATTTGTGCTTTGCACAACTGTTTGATAAAGAAATCATCTTCTTATGTAACAGCAACAACATATGACAAAGATAACATATCGGATACAATTATAGGGGATTGGCGCACAGAGGAAAATCATTTAGAAAATCTGCAACAAAGTAGGCCTAGAAATGTTGAAGCTATACAAAACCGAATAAATTATATAACATATTTCAATAATGACGGCAAAGTGCCGTGGCAGGATGCTATGGTAACAAAAGGTGTAGCCTAAACAAAAAATAAACTATTTAACAATTCTTACTTTTTTTCTGTAACTGCCTCCTTTGGTTCATTATAGTTTTCGACCCTATCTTCGTTCCCATCAGAGATTTTGTCCCTTCTACTACCCTCGATTTCGTCTGAATTTTGATCGTTTTCTTCACTAAGGTTGCTTAAACGTTCTGTCGGTTTTTCTTGATCTAGGGTGAAAAGGAGCAAGTCAAAATACCAAAGATTTGGCTTCTGCCCTTCTTCTTCCGAGGCTCCACTTCGTTTGGTTTCTTTTATTTTCTTAACTGTTTTCGAAATGCTCCTCGAATACCTTGAATTTTTTTAATCACAAAGTCTTTATTTGCGTCACCACAAATAGCTTCCTTGCAAAAGTTAACCAATTTCTGATAAGCAGCGTTTTTCAAATTTTTATTTTTGTATTCATCACTCTTAACTTTCCACAAGCAAGGGTAACTCCTATACATTTCTATGAATCGTTCAATGTTTTCCCTTGTCCACGACATTTTTCTTTATGCTGGTTCAAATAATAGTATATTGTTTTTTCTTCAAATGTCGACAAGTTATTATTAAAGATATATGGGTTCGCAAGGCGGCTTAGACCACGGTCGTAGGTGGCCTTGCTTAGACCGGTGTCGGTGAATATAATTGGTTTGTTCTAGCAGCGATTTCAAACGGTTCCAAACCGTACGGAGTTTGCGCATAGCCATATAAGCAACACTTATATCGTTATGCGCAAACTCCGGACGGTTTGAAACCGTTTGAAATCGCTGCTAGAACAGACCTTGTAACATAAAGCTGTCAGTGGACACTGTCAACAATAATTATATTTTTAAGATTGCGTCTCCGATTGCGTTTTAATTCCGTATTGATAAGCAGTTATTGAGTAAGTTCGATTAAATAATCAATTTGTCCCTAAATTTGTGATTTTTAGAAATGCAGTCACACATTGAGTGATAAATACAAATTGTAGTTTAATAAATCTTGAGTTGTTGACGCTTATTTTGTTGTCTGTTTGTATTGTATCTATGTTGCTATGACAACATTTTTACCTCCGCCGGCGGAAAAGTGAAAAGTAAAGCTCCAGCGGAGGAAAAACGAAACTTCACTGCCGCCTACACAGTCGAGTAATGACGGATTTACTGACGTTTGAAGAAAAAACAACGTGTTATGGACTGTCTAAAAAAAGTGCCAGTGTAAATGCAAGGCAAGGGCGATCTGTTCTGCGCGACTGACGTTCGCTCCGTCTTCGCGTTCCACGCGCCGATTTACCGAGTATTTACACGGGCAGGATAGCCTGCGCAATTGGAGTTTACGCTCCAAAACTGTGGAAAAACCGTACGTGTAAACGCCGCTAATGCCAAATAACTATACTGTTCACGCTCAAAAGTTAGCCTGGCGCCTTATGCCAATGCTTTTCTTATGGGAAATAGCTGTGTATCGTTGCCAACTCGGCCGCCACTTAATAACGTATGGCACGTTGATAATTGAATCAGTCAATGCAGAAAGTGAATATGTCCACTTTTTATCGGTTTTGACATATCCATGCAAAATTACTATTTCGAGGTAGCTCTAGAGATTGGTGCAGAATGGAAACATGTCCATATGCGTCTTACCTTAGAATCTAACGATAAAGTAAGCGTGCAGTTCAAGACCTAAATATGTCCCGGACATGATTAGTTTTTGCAATTCATGCCTGACTCAACTATCGAAATTCGAAGGTATCCGGTGAAAGACATATAAATTAAAGAGGGAAAGTGGTCGAGGGACAAAAAATTGGTAGTTTCTGCAGGTAAGGCTTATTTTGACAGGAAACTGTGGAAGATTTTGGAAAATATTTTATTATTTGCCAATACGCGGACACTCGTTTCTTCACTGCGACCGTGACTTTGGGCTTATTAAATAAATTCGAAAAGAAGACCGTATATAGACAACGGCAGATTATGCTATCATGGTTGGAAGAGCTTCTAATATAAAGGATAAGTTTACAGTCAAAATGATAGACTTCTGAAATTTTCGATTATAAAAGATGATGGCCTGGAAAGTGGAAGAAGATGACCACTTCTATGGAAACTACTGGAAGAGATTTAATACAAAAACAGAAACAGAATTTTTTCATTTCGAGATTCTTTCAGTTCGAATTTGATCATGAAAAACAGGGATCAAAACTGCTACTGATTTCATTGCAGGCTTTATGAAGCACACGTTTCGACTGAGACTCAGTACGGAACCAGTACCTCTTCCTACTAATAAGGCATATAATAATAAAATCCCTCTCAATAGCAAGAAACAAACGATATAAGCAAAGTAAAACAATATATTCCGGACGAATATGAATATTTCTACAATGACATTTTACACTGGCCAACCAAAGAAGGGGAACAATTTGACAGTGGAACAGAATGTTAAATTAACGGTTTTATTATGTTATAAAGCATGTTACACTACTTTCTGTAACAAAATAATCAATACATTTGCATTAGATCCTGCCACACTGGTTTTTTATCTGGCATGAATACGCTCCTTGCAGAAAGTGAATATGTCCACGACTTAACTACGCAATTTTTTCATCCAAATTTGCAAAAAAATAGTCATTATTAGAATATTACGTAAAACTACTTGTAGTACACAAAAAAAACCAATCTCAAATTTTTGTGTCTCATATTGCACCTTACAAATAGTTTTTCTCTCCGATTGACAGCAAATATTAATTTTGCAGACCCATATCAATCAGCAAAGTATTACTTTTTCTGTCCAGGCAGCAAAGTAAGTACTTTGCTGCCTAGGCAGCAAAGTGATTAGTCTCCATGGGAATAAAACGTCTGACATAAGTTGTCAAACTATAATTATTATGGACATATACATTTCCATAGCAACCAACCGTTCCAACAATTGCGATTTCTATCAAATTTTGTCTTAATTTATCACTACAGGAAAAATAAAAAGATTGTGGGAATTGTAATAATTTGCAAATATACAATATACATATATCATTATAAACAATCGGAGAAAAAATTATATGTTCAACTCGGCAGCAAAGTAGATTGACTGCCTTAGCTGAATTCCTAGCCTCGCTACGCTCGGCTATGAACTATCAGCCGCGGCAGTCAATCTACTACTTTGCTGCCTAGTAAAACAAATAACTATTTTGTGATTTACTCAAAACTACTACTCATGGACATATTTGCTTTCTGCATTGACCGATTCAATTATTTATAAAAGTATTTTTATCGTTAAGTATTATTAATAATTAATATTTTCATATTTATATTTTTATAGTAGGTGTACAGGGTGAATCGAATTGGAGTCTATATATGGGGATCTCGAAAACCTTAAGAGATGCAGTGTCGCTGAAATTAAAGCAAAATTGCGCATTTAGGTACCTAACAATATGCCGTTTAGAAAGTTTTAAAATCCCGAGTATTTCCGGAGATATCCGTAAAAAAACAGAAACTGTGAAAAATCGTTTTATTCTTTTCCTGAGATTATTTAAAATCGGATTTCAAATTGAATTGCACTTTTGCATTGCCACTTTTTCCGCTCTATACAAGGAGGTATTCAGTTTGGAACCCGACGTTTCGTCTTCAAGGGGTCATCATCAACTTTCTTTTAATAAATATGAACTAATTTTGTTATCCTTTTGCAGATGATATGAATTTGTATTCTGTATTCTTAATTTTGTTTTATTGAAGGGAGGGTAGTAAGTCAGAAATAAAACAAATCAAATGAAATGGAAACCAAAGTGAAACTCCACTTTAATTAAACATGTTCCAGTATAGCTAGAGGGCTGAAATTTTCAGGACATGTAGTCGGAATATAAAAGGATCCTGGACGAAAACTGGACCTCGTACCCCCCCCCCCCCCCCCCCTCTTCGACAAAACTGAAATAATTAATTTCGGCAGAACGGGAACAGCTACGAGCTCAATATTTTTATGGTAGGTGCGCCTCATGGGAGCTATCTTAGACCATATGGGGAACCAAGGGTCTAATTTAAGGGGGGATTTTGGGAAAACACCGTGTTTTGCCGATATCTCTACAAGTGAGCCTCGGATCGAAAATCTGACAAGTGATGACCCTGTTTTACGGGGTCATCAATGTGGGGGGGGGGGGGGGAATTATACCCCTACCTCCTCGGATACCCAAAAATATTCGAAAAAATGGGAAAAAATTAAGCAAAAAACGATAAAAAAATTTCGGAAAGTTAATAAAAGTATTCAAAAAAAAATAACAAAAAAATAACAAAAAAAATTTAGAGAAACGCGGTTTTCCGCGAAAAAATGGCGAAGGAGTTCAGCTACGAAGCCGGGGAAAAAATGCTTTATGAAAAAAAAATTGAGAAAAAACCAAAAGAAAATTAAAAAAGTGCGGAAACCGGGGGCTAAAGGTGAGGAAAAAGCCTTAAAATAGAAAATCAATTCGCAACATCTCTTTCAGTTGTGTGCTTATAAAGCTGAGGCACATATTCTTTTAATATATTTTTTTTACTTTTTTTGTTAATTATTTATTTTGCTTTGGCATAATTTTGAATAGTTTAGGATAATTAAATTTAGTTAAAGTTTGTATTTAAAAAAAAGTTGATGACCCCTTCAGAACGAAACGTCGGATTTCATACCTTAAAAAAAAAGTTGATGATAAAAACAGTATCGCGAGTTTTGTTATATGTTTTACGGATCGATGGTGGTAATTAATTCTTAAAAACAACAAAATTTGCCATTTTATATCTGCCATTTTGATTTTTTCTAAGAAAAAAAAACTGTATTGTCATTAGAGCTCAACTTACATGCCAAATCTGAAATAAATCGGACATTTAGAAGTATTTCTCATTCAGCTTGCAAGGTTTGATTGCAGACAGACCCACAAGCCTGAAAATCGTCCATTTTGAAAGCTCAAAATCTGATCAAAAAATCATATTTTCCCCAAAAACTTCCATATAGGTACCAATTTTAAACGAAATCGGACTTACTTTAAGTTGTCCGCCCCCCCTCAGGGCGGGGGGGGGGTGTGTGTAAGCAACAGTATGCTTTTGTATTTTTATTGGAACTGCAAATGCGTACCAAATTTGAAGCCAATGGGATATGTACAGAAGTCTGCTAAAAATTACTTGCAAGGTTTAACTCCAAATCGGCCATTTGAATGCGCCATTTTGAGTTTTCACAATCTGATAAAAAAATTCATATTCCTTGCCCCCAAAAACCCCCACATTCCAATTTTAAACGAAATCGGACATAAAATTTAAGTAGTTGTGCCCCGCCACTAGCCTAGAAGGGGGGAGGGGGAGAGTATAAGCAGCACCATAGTTTTGTATTTTCAGTGGAACTACAAACGCGTACCATATTTGAAGCCAAATGGGATATGTAGAAGTTAGCCAGATTTAACCCAAAATCGGCCATTTTGAATTTTCAAAATCTAATAAAAAATTGATATTCCTTGTCCTCAAAAGCCCCCATATACCAATTTTTAACGAAACCGGACATACTTTAAGTAGTGCCTCCCTCCCCTACCCTTTAAGTCAATCGGACATTTAGTCATTTAGAAGTACTTCTAATTCAGCTTGCAAGATTTGATTCCAGACAGACAGACATACAGACAGACAGACAGCCAGACAGACAGATAGACCCACAGGTAAAAAAAAAGTCAATAAAAATTTTGTAAAATACCGTACTTTTTTATATACTTATTGTATATAAATTCTATATAATAGTATATTTCATTACCAGTCCGGAAACTAGGCTTTTCCGATGCGCGCACGACAGTTTCTGGTGTGAGGCGTAGCCGAACACCGGAAGTCGTGCAAGCACAGGAAAAGCTGTTTCTGGACGTGTAATGAACGATATTTTTCATAATACCTCTTTGAAATCAAGACATAAACTTAAAATTATTATAATTTTACCTATCCAAAATCATGTCATAATAGATTTTGTATTCAAATGAAAGCAAACGTCAAACTTGCAAGACAAGCAAGACAGGTATTTATCTAATATTCATCAAGCGTTGCTATAGAAATGTGTTTGTATGCTTTGTTGTAATTGAATAGACAGCTAATTTTGAAGTATTTGTGACAAGTAATGTCAGAATAAATGAAATAATTTTACTTAAAATAAGACTATTGACGCTAAAATGTACTAGATTAATCTTGTAGAGTGCATCGCTGTATAATTTTAACCCAATTTATTATACTTTATGCATATTCTGTGACTAAATAACTGCAAATTTAGGACTTAAAATCAGGGATCGGGAAAACTTTTCCCGCTCCCAAATTGGGGACCGGGAAAATTTTTCCCGTGCCATTACCGAAAAGACTTACTTTCTTTGCTCTCCAGAGACGTCGAAAATGATAGTTTTCAGAGAGGTATTATGAAAAATAATAAAATGGTGCCTGTAATTATTTTTTGAATAAAACCTACTTTTTGTCTTGGTCAACTACTTTAAATAATTTTCAATATAATAATTTCTATTAATTATTTTATTCTACATATTAAAAAATACCTCTCGCTTAATAAATTATGCATTTATTTAACTGCGTGCAGAAACGAGGCTACAATCAAGTAATACGTTTAAACGCTGTATTTCAAAAATTAAATACTATACTACTTCATTGGTTACAGAAACCATAAGCTCGTCTTTACGTTTATGGA
>JAEQML010051293.1:0-45652 GCA_016904865.1 Pissodes strobi | reverse complement strand
GGAGAGTCTTGCCTTGAGGGACGTCTAAGGTAGGGTGCGATGAAAATATTTTGGCGAGCATGTTTGCTTTCTCCTTGGCTGTAGTCGCCGTGATGCCACCTTCGTCTGTCAAAGGCAAAAGAGACGTTTTTGTAAAGTTATTACTTACTGCTTTTGCTCAGCGGTCTTATTTTGCTGCCAGTACTACTTGTAGGCTTGCTGTTTCCTACCTACAGCTCTTTCGCATCTTCTGTCGAATCAGGGCATTCCTTTTTACGGCAACTTGATGGAATTTGGGATGTATGCTCTCATTCCTAAGAATATTACTTGCGTAATTTCTTCGCAGCAGACTGACGGGTCATCAGTGCCAAAGCAGACGTTGAGCCAAGGAAAATCTACGTAGAACTCCCTTAGATCGTCTTAGTTTTCTGAATTGTAATGCCAGATTTTTGCGAGGCAATGATGGACCCTTCTGCAGAAGTGGCTACTCACAAACCGTTGTAATAAGTTTGTGGTCAGAAGTACCTAATGGCGTACCAACTGTAACTGTGTACTGGTCAGGATTGGTGGTTAGAGAAAGATCCAGGAGGGCGGCGAATTCGCCCCTCTCTGAGATTTGAGTTGGCTCGTCTACAAGTTCAATAAGCCCGCAGTTCATGGCAAATGCTTCAGCGTCTCTACCTTTGTTGTCGGTCTTGTTGTGATGTATGAGCCAGTTGGTGTTGTGGGCAATGAAATCTCCCAAAACGATTATTTCTGAATTAAAGTGATCGACCTGTATTGACTGAAAAGTGATAGCTAGTGTTGTCAAAAAGCTTTTGTAGGCTCTATCGCTCGGAGGGCGATAGAGACAGCATATAAACTTGGTTAATCCCTTGGCGGTGAACATGAGCCACATTACGTCAAGATTGTTCGGTTTAAGTGTATCCTCGCGGTGACATGAAAGGTCGCTTCGGACAAAAAGGCATATTCTGAACTTATTTCTAAATCGGGTGTGTAAGTCGTAACCAGGATAGGGGTAGTTTACTGTTGTTGTTGTAGAACATACTTGTGTTTCTGTAAGGGCTAGTATGTGTGGTCTATTTGCTTGTAGATGTTGGTGTACTGAATTTATGTCTGTAATTAGGGCTCTTATGTTGCAGAAATTATTCTAAATTGATTCGGCATCCTTGCTGTCTATGTAAATTCTTCTATTAATTCAGCCTTAATTGCGCCATGTGCTATGCGCATTGTTTGTTTCGTACTTGTAAAATTCATCTCCCTTCATTGCCTCGATGTTCTGGCCGCCCCTAAGTCCAAATGACCTGTACATACTTTACCACGTACGATGTTCACTGTACGGCACTTTTCCAGTCCAAACTGCATTCCAATATCCATGGAGAATTGTTCTACAATCTTCAACATTTGCTCCAGCTGCTTTTTGGTAGCTCCCATTTTTAGGTCATCCATATAGAGCAAATAATTGATTTCTCTCCTGCTTGGTTGTTGTTTTTGATATAGGAAGTAGAATTCAGCTGGTGGGATAGAAGGTTCATCGCAATATAGAACCATAGCGGACTGAGGGCGTCTCCTTGATATATACCTCTTTTTATTGGTATGTTTTCGGTGGTAATCCCGGCTTCATTAAGATATATTTTCGTTTGCCAAGATGTCATGGAATACCTTAAAAAGTTAACAATGTTAGCATCAGTCTTATATATTTGAAGAATCTTTAGTAGCCACTAATGAGGCACAGAGTCGTAAGCCGTTTTGTAATCGATGTAAGCCATGCACAGATTTCTACGCTTGGAAAATGCCTGGTTACAGATGACAGAGTCAACTATGAGTTGCTCTGGGCTCGTGGGGACGTCACGCCCCAAAGCAGCCGAATCAAAGTTCAACTACCCCCGTGCGGGGTTATTATTATTATTATTATTGTTATTATTAATAATAATAATGATAATAATAATAATATTTTAAACAACGCGAGCGGTTAACTCAAGCGATTATAAACCCTAAACGTAAAACGACCAACATATTTTAATGTATAAATATTATATAAATACAAACCATCAGTTCGGAAGACTTTGTTTCTCACTTAAACCAATTCCTTGCAGGCACATATATGCGCTGGGTCCTAACCCGCAATCTTATTTCCTACCTAAGCTCGAGTTTCGCAGCACGCACGTGCGTGGATTCAGGTCAGTACCTACCTAAGTAATAAAGTCGAATCTACGATAAATTTGTAAAAGTTCCAAGAAAGATAATTATTGCAAAGTAGAGTCTGTCAAATAGTTGAAGTGCAGTGTACAATCTGAGTGGAATTAAGTCAAAACTAACCATAAATAAATCAACTCTTAATAAAACTATATTATAAAACAGTGACCAAAGACCTATAAACAATTCAAAAGTATAATACTTCAATCGAAAATACATGCACCCCTTAGTAATCGGGTAGAGTATAAATTTATCAAGTATTTGACTAATAGACATTTGTATTGTTTTTAACTCTTCTCACCTAACTTAGATCTATTCCGAATCTAGGCTACATAACCTACACGCCATCCAAGGCGTAGCGTCACGCCATACAAGACGTGACATAAAATACAAAAATATGTTCTTTTGGTATAAAATGATATTGCGATTTAATGAACAATTGAATCGATTATTTCTTAAGGGTCTAAGTGATATTTGTAGGTTTTGAGAAAAATTGTAAAACATGTTTTTTTTTGTAGAACCTTTGATATATCTAACTTTTTATATTTTTTATTATCATGCAATACTCCCATTCATTTTCGTTCCTTTTTAAAATATGTTTATTATACATAATTTATATTTTAGATAGGTGTACAAAAATATGTAACCAAATTTAAAGTAATATTATGACAAAAAGTGAAAAATAAAATGATATTATCTAAAGTAAAACAATATTGAGAAAATATGACGAAATTTTGTTGCCTTTAGAGGTCTTTACCATGGATTTCTTAATTTTCCAGGAATTTATTACGTGGATGAAAAATCTTGCTTATCTCCAGGTACTCACTGCTTTAGACATTGTAGAGGGTATATTTTTAATTCTAAAATTGGCACCATGCCGTCAGGATATGCCGCTACTTTGGACCATTCCATATTCAATCATGATATTACACTACACAAAAAATTCCGTCTTTTGATCATAATATGTCGATAAAGCCCAGAGTTTTATAAAGTTTCACAGATTGGCAC
Organism: Pissodes strobi; assembly: GCA_016904865.1. Lineage (NCBI taxonomy): Eukaryota > Metazoa > Arthropoda > Insecta > Coleoptera > Curculionidae > Pissodes > Pissodes strobi. Next base: position 42,469 of record JAEQML010051293.1, on the reverse strand, counting down.
AGGAAATTTAAAAGACTCACACAAAAAATCATTAAAATTCCGAAAAATAGCACTATATATTACCTATATTTATATGCAAAGTAAAACGCCCGCATTTCTACACTAATTCCACGTAAATTTCGCGACCATTATTTCGGTCGGCAGAAATTTACGGGCAAAATGGTTGAACTTCCTGAAATTCTCAAATTGTATTCAAATTCCCAAACTGTCGGCGGGCCAACTTTACGGTCCCGAAGAAAAGTAGTTTATCTTCGTATATTGTCGTTCTTATCTGTACATTTCTGGCCGTTGGAATAAAATTTCGATGCGTTATATTTTATTTGCGGGCAGAACCTAGATTAAATAAAAATAAGGATAAAGGGATGCGTATTGTATCTTTTTACGAAGATGGTATTCACATATCTGAAGAAGTTGATCAGATATAGAAAAGACAATAGTTGGCTTACATAATCTACACTATCAAATTAGTTTCTTTCTTTGAATTACGTGAATGTTGTTCATATTTGAACACTAAATCTTTTAATTATCGAAAATTTATATTTTCAACGGTAAAATCTAGGTCCTCAAGCCTGATCAATTCAAAAATGATATTTATAATTTGCAAAGTTTCTTGTCAACAGGAAAGAAACTAACTGATTAAGTTCACAATAATAATTAATCATGATAAGTTTGCACAAGTAGAACTACTAATAACTACTTATGGCATAACAAAAATGTGAATACAAATAAACGGTTTCTAATTTACCCAAAACATGATCATATTCCGTTCACACTTCTCGAGTCCACTAGGGCATAGTACCAACACACCCGTGAAATTGAAAATAGTCTGCCATTTCTCCTTAGACATGGCATACTGTCTCCGAAACAGTTCGGATTTTTACCAAACAAGTGTACTAATGACGCCATGTTCTTGTTGCTTCACAATGTTTACTCATCCCTTAACAATAATCTTCCCACTGCTACAGTCTTCTGTGATTACGCTAAAGCGTTTGACTGTGTGTCATGATATCTTGTTAAGAAAACTAAATTTTTGTGGAATCCGTGGTATTCCTTCGAACTGGTTTCAATCTTATCTTGAAAGTAGACAGCAGTTTGTTAGAGCGAACGGTTCTGATTCTGATTGCAGTTTAATTACCAGTGGAGTTCCACAGGGCTCTGTTCTTAGGTCTATCCTTTTTCTAATATACATTAATGACATCACATACCTAAAAATCAATGGAAAAATTTCCCTCGTTGCTGACGACACAAGCATAACTTGGAGTTATTCTGATACTTTCTCCCTACACTCTAATATCTCCAGCGATCTGTTGTTAAAACGGTAGCCTTATCTTATAAAACAACCTTACAACCACCTTTGCTACTTCACAACAGCAATATTAAATACGTTGAATCAGCTAAATTCCTAGGTTTGAATATTAGTGCCAACCCTAAGTGGTCCGCACATATTGATTCTTTAACAAGAAAACTATCTTCGGCCTGCTTCGCAATTCGATCAGTTTCGAAGGAACTAAATTTGTCTACTGCCAGGCTCACTTACTTCTTACTTCTCTTTGTTTGAATCTAATCTTCGCTACGGCCTTCCTTTTTGGGGCTGCTGTAACACCGAGCAATTTCGTACTATTTTCAAACTTCAAAAGAGAGCAATTCGTTATTTATTTGGTCTTAATGGCAGAGCTCATGGCGAATACTTCTTTAAAAAATACAAAATTCTTACGCTTCCTGCTTTGTTTATTTTAGAAACAACTTGTTTAATACGCAAATATCGAGCCATATTTCCCGAAAGGCCACAACATGAGTACCCAACAAGAAATTCGAGTCAGGAAATCCACCTTCCTTTTCCCTCCTCTGAATTAACAAAAAATTATATTCTTTATAACTTCAAGAAGTTATACAATACACTCCCGCTACATCTTAAATCCATCCCTACATTTGCTAAATTTCGTGAAAAAACGAAAGCTTACCTACTAAAAAGACCTTATTATTCTATAAATGAGTTTTACGTGGATTATTTTTTTTTTCTTCATTAATTTCATTTAATCGTTAATCGTTATTAAATATTTCTATTTGGGCATGATGTGCGGCGGTAAGAGAATTTTATAGTAGGTATAGGATTATCTTCTTGACGAATGAGTGGTTTCGCAGGTATACAGGAATTACACAAAATTAAATTTTCCAGGCTAACAATTTTTGTCATGTTTTGTTTACTTTCACTAGGTATTTCAACTTTGCAACCTATGCACATTTCTCGAGTCAAGTTCACCGACTTGACCTTCCATATTTTATTTCCAACAGCACCCTTCGCTTTAATGCCTGTTTCATATTTTGATAACACTGAGTTTCTTTACCCTATGTTTTGTGTACTTCCTGTGGATTTCGTTTAACTGCTTATGATGTTCACTAATATAGTTTTTTGATAAATCGTGACTAATTTCAACTTGTTGTCAGGCCCTATTTTCCAAGGAGTTGGGCCCTAGGCCCTAGCAATTTTTCGGGCCCCAATATGACTTCGGCTCCCATTTGAATTTCTTGTTTCGACTTCGAACTAAAAATATTATTTATAATGTAGTTTTTTATTCAGATTTGAATTAAGTTTTTCCAGTTTTATAAATTTTCATTCATTTTAATAAAAAAATAATAGATTTTAGAAAAACCAGAAAAGAAACTCGAAATAAGAAAAAAGTTTTATTAAACCAAAACATAAATTAGTAAAAATAAAATAATATTTAAATTAACAGAAATACACTGAGGCTAACGTTAACACCTTTCTTCGAAAAAAAAAAATTACATACATAAGAGTAAACACAGCCAGATTTGGGACTAAACACTACTTTTACATTTACTTTTACTTTGTAAAATCCTGAACTTTGTAATTGCCTGGTTTTTTTACCGTGAAATTGTTGCGCATACCCACTAATTTTGTCTATATTTTGTTCTTGTATGTTTTTAATAAAATGTTCCTGGAAATCTAAGCTTAAATTCTTCGGCCAGTCTGCTAGATCAAGGGGAAATGCCTCGTCGCCTTCTTGAGAAGTAAGGTCCTTATTGGTTGCATTGCCAATTTCTGAAGTACTGATGTCACCAGCGTCAGTGTCTTTGTTTCCGATCAACCTTGTAAGATTATTACTGGTTGGAATTACTTTTTCATACACTGAACTTGACGTTTCTTTCAACATATCATGGTTTTCTTGCGCCGTCAGAAGATATATCAACATTGCATTTTTCTGCTTTTCTTTTCCATTTTCCCTTAATTTATTATTCTTCCACATCTCACTACCACTTTTATAGTTGTAACTCGTACCTATTAATCTGAAATTAAAAACAAAATAAAAATGTGTTCTGTTAATTTACTTTAAACTTCAAGACAATAAAAAACAAAATACGAAAAAAATCTATTAGCTACTTACATAGAAGGTATATACCTATATAACTTACCTTAAGTTTACCTTCTAGGGTAAACAATTTCATACACGGGTACAAAATGATGATAAACAGTCCAAACGTCACTTTAAAACTGAATGAGAATAATTAAGAATGGTAATAAAAATATACTACCTTTATTTTCTCCCCCACATGAGAAAATGTATATTTAAAAAAATATTTTTATAACCATGTAGTTTTTTTATGTTTTTTTGTTTTATGTATGTTTATGCACAGTTCGTGCCCCACTTGCCATGGGGCCCTAATGGGCCTAATGGTAAAATAGGCCCTGCTTGTTGTTCTATTTTTATTGAATATATTATTGTATATATTAAGTTTGTTTTGTTTTGTATTTGGTCTACTATGGTTAGTTCATTTATTTAATTCGCTTTGTCCATAAAGTTTATTTGAAATTTTCTGTGGCAATAAAGCATACTTGACTTTGACTTTGACTTATAATCAAAGCGTTTTTGAAATAGTCAATAAATTATTTAAAAAAAAAAAATAGTTGTCTTAAAATGATTAGAAATTAAATAAAAAACTAGTCTGATACGCCGAAATTTAGCTTGCTGAATGGAGAACATTTATACGCTAAAAAAAAGCTTATCGGTATCGGCGTATAAATTAACCAGCAAATACAAAAATATATAATTAATGATAAATTTGCTTATTTGACTTCACGCTTAGATATGCTGAACCGATCTACAGGTACTCATAGGCAGCTCTTCAAATAACTCTCAGAAGGAAACGTATACGACCACTGAACATGACTGGACTCTGACTAGAAGAAGGACTCTTCACATAGAAACGCAAGGGACATCTTTAAAACATCAAAATATCAACATTAACATATTCAAGGCTTCTGCTTCAACCCAAGGGCAAGGAACACATTCAGGTAAAAAAAATAAATATCGAAGAAAAATCAATATTTTTCCAGTTAGGGTTTTGTTAACTATGCTAGAACGCTGAAATAAGCTAAGCTACCCCAAAGGCTAGACGAGACAAACCTCTGCATATATAATTAAAGAAAAATCAGCAACCATGCACGTAGAAGCACAAAATGGCGTCGCATAAAAAACTAAAAGGCAACTAGCCTGACGAAGACAGTGGAAAATCTCAGTTATGAAACAGAGTCTAGGTACCGATCCAATAAAACACCAAAGGCAACAGCAACAGGTATCGCTTGAGACTCAAAATGAGTCAAGTAGACGACCCCCATAAGGATATTTCGCAAAACTATACTGTCGCGACGTCAATATTATCAGTCACAATGGCCGACGGAAGAGTGTCCCTTGTTTAATTGAGAGCATAAAAAAGGCTGCGTCCAAACATCACAGGAAGCTTCTGCCCGAGGTTAATTTTTCCTAATTTCTCATTCGACTATGCTACACTATGACACCGCTAGGCATATTCCATAGTATTAACTCATAACAAGCAGTTCCAAAAACACATATTTATGAATCACGGATCGATAACGTGGTGATTCGGAACAGCACACATTACAAGAACTGGCCGACAAGTACTGTCGCCAAAGTGCGCTTTCTGCGACAGGCGCAAAGCAAAACGTTAAATCGAGATGTTACGACACGATTTTTGAAATATCAGTCACAAAGGAATTAGTTAAACAAACAAATGCTCTATTATAGAAAATCAACTGAAACCGGAATAATACTCTATACTCTATGGTGATACATGTCGACAAATAACTTCCACCATGAAGTAGCAATTACAAAATGAGATAAGGTTAATTGTTTCAAAATGACTGGTCGCGAGTTCATTTTCATGGTTTTTCATCAGGTTTTACACAATAAAAGCTCTAGTTAAAATCGTTTTTTCTCTGAAAGTAAAAAAAAATCAAGAAAAATGAATAGAGAAAAGTTTGAATTACTAAATGAATATTGAGAAACGCTCCCAAGATCAAAAAAGAGCAAAATGTGATCAACAAAGTTCAGCTGCTCCATGAAAAGGGTATGGAGGAAATGAATATATAAATATATAAATAATAAATAAATAATTTTATTGTTTCAAAATGCAAATATAACAATCTTGAAAATACAAAACAATCATTTTAGAAATTGAAACAAAAGGCCTTTATACTCAGCTTCCCTCCAAAGAAGGGGCTGTTAAAGCCCTAGAAAAAAAATTGAAGCAAAATTTATATTAAGTTTCCTAACCTATTATGACCTAACATACTAATATATGACTAAGAATATTATGTTAAAAGCGGTACAGAGAAAATACAAGGTAAATCTGTTTAAGCTGGTCAAGATTATAGAATAAATAAATATACTATATAGATTTATTATTATAAATATGAAAAACAATAAGAACCTCACTCACCGAGGAGCTGCAGCCTAATCTTTCGTTTGAAACTGGACACAGATGAATTAAATTGTGTAATTTGAAATCTATCAACTGTTGAAGCTATATTATAAGAAAATCCTCTTTTGAAAAGTTCTTTATTGTGCTTGGGTATAGTATGGATATGCTTTCGACGTATATTTATATTGTGAACATCAGTTCTAAAAACAATTTTCCTACTAAGATAGCCAGGACACTGAAATTTAATCACACTATAAAACAGACAAGCCGAGTGCAGTATACGCCAATTAAACATTGACAACCAGTTTAGTTCTTTAAGTTTATATGAAACGCGTTGTCGGCGTTTTATGCCACATATAAATCGTATACATGAATTTTGAACCTTTTGCACCCTCCTGGCTTGCATTGCATCCAAAAAGGGACCATAAACACTATCCGCAAAGTTAAAGTGTGATAATACGAGTGCCTCACACAGTTCAATTTTAGTTTTCTTTTCTAAGGAATGTCGGTGAGGGAAAAGAGATTTAAGGGCACAATATGACTTTTTAGTACAAGCAGTTACGTGTTCAGTAAATTTAAGTTTAATGTCAAAAATTAGCCCCAGACTTTTAGAGGAATTTTTAAAAGGAATATTAGCGTTGCCGATACTAAGATCTAACTGACTTAAGATATTTTCGCGTAATTTTTCATTACAAAATAATAAAGCCACCGATTTCAAGGGGTTTAACTTCAGCAAGTGGTCCTGAGACATCTCGTAAAGCGCATGAAGATCTGCATTAATTCTAAGGTTACCCTCTGCCGCGTTTTCTGGCTTAAAAGAGTATAAAACTTGAGTATCGTCAGCATATAAATGATAATCACAATAATGGAAGGAATTTACAAAATTTGACGTGTAAATTGTAAAAAGAAGAGGCCCCAAAACACTTCCCTGTGGAACACCTGAGTATAAAGACATGACCTCTGAGTACTTACCATCAACTAATACTTTTTGCGTCCTGTTGCTCAAAAATGATTGAATCATGGATTGGGCGTTAATCCCGAAACCAACATATAATAAAATACTTAACAAAACATCATAGTCTAACAAGTCAAAAGCTCGAGAATAGTCTAAAAGCACCAGAACGCTCGCTTTGCTTTTATCCAGTTCCCCATTAATACGAACAGTAATTTCAGCCAACGCAGTTGTGCAACTATGTCCACGTCGAAATCCCGACTGCTTTTCCGGCAAAATATTATTGTTCAAAATAAAAAAAGAAATTTGCATTGCCATAACTTTTTCTAGAATTTTAGACATAGTTGGTAGAATAGAAATAGATCTAAGTTGACTATAGTCATCAGGCTGACTTACTTTAGGGAGAGGAATTACGATGGCGGACTTCCAAGCACTCGGAAATGTTGAGGAATGTAAACAATAATTAGTTAAGTGTGTCAAATAAGGAATGATAAAGGGGCAGCAGAGTATTAAGATAGTACTATTTATATCATCGCTTCCAAAAGCCTTAGATTTCATCCCAAGTATAATATTGGAGATCACATCCTCAGTCACCTCAGCAAAACAAAATTCTTGGTTAATCTTTTTGTTATTTTTATAAAATTCCAAAAGTTACAACATTAACAAAATGTGTATTGATTTCATTCGGATTTTTTAAATGAGCTGGGAGTGAGTTTCCCTTTCTATTTACAACATTAATTTTCTTCAATTCAGCCCATTTTTCTTTAGAGTTACAGTTTTGAAATTTTATATTAAGGTAGGCCTTTTTTTCTGCGCGATATGCTGCTGTAAACGTATTTCGAAGTTGTTTGTAATATTCCCAGTGTTGGGGTAAACGTGTAAGGCGAAATCGATTTAATGCATCAGTTCTTAGTCTCTTTAATAATTTAAGATTATCAGTAAACCAAGGACAGTATGGCTTAGTACCAACTTGTTTTTTTATTTTAAGAGGTGCATGTTTATTAATCAATGTTGTTAATTTAGTCGAAATAAAATCAACCTTCTGATCTACAGTATCCAAAACATAAATATCATTCCACGCAATTCCCTCCAAGTCATGTTGAAATTGAACCATGTTAATCTTCTTGAAATTCCTAAAAATTATATTAACACTACTAGGTGGAATTTGAATTTGATCAGGTAAAGTACATCTTGTAAGGAAATGGTCAGAAACATTCATATCCGTTACCTCAACATTAATTCTAAGATCACTGTTAAAACAAATTTAATCAATTATACTTTCGTTATTTTGAGTTACTCTTGTTGGTTCACAGATATACTGAGTAAGATTAAAACCTTCCAAAATATTATTTAAGGCAATAGTATTAGTAGAGTATTCATTTAAAAAATTAATATTAAAATCACCCAAGCACAATATTTTATTATAAGTAGAATAAAACTGCAACAGAATGTCCTCAAAGTAGGATAAAAATTCGTTACAGTTAGTATTAGGAGGTCTATAAATTACACCCAACATAAGAGGGGGGCCGTTGTCAATAAGCACGCTAACCCAGAGATGTTCTATATATTCGAGACTCTCGCTTTTACAAACAGAAAATTTAAGGCCATTTTTCATATATACAACAACTCCGCCTCCCCGTGTAGGTCTATACTGCCTCAACAATTGATATCCTTCAATATAAATTGCATTATCAAGAATATTACCAGACAGCCAGCTCTCAGTAATACCAAATATATCATAATTATATTCAGAAATATGATTCTTAATAACATCAAAGCAATTAAGTAATGACCTGTTTAAATGACCAGCCCTCAACATTATCCAAATAATTAAATAAGAAAGTTAGGAAATATAAAAAGAAAATAATTAAAATTAAATTAATTTATAATGACTGTAAAATAACACTAAAAAAAATAAATCCAAGATATAAACACATGTTTTAATTGTATGTAATCATGCATTCAATAAACATAAAAGATATTTATCCAGGAGCAAAACAAAGAGATCCCCATGAACCATAATAAACACGAGAGAAAAGCATAATTAAAATATTTCTGGTAACATCCACTCAATGTAGATTGCAGAAATCCAAACAGTATAATAGTTTCGATAAATAGTGGCCTATTAGATCGTATATGTTGACATTTATTAATATGAAAAATTTAAGCAGAAGGTTTAAAAAAATATAATTATATATTCTTTTCCTTAGAAAAAAAAGTTTTAAATATTTATTAGTACAATTAACTATAAAAACCTACTTGCAAATTACTATTATTCATTAAATTTCCAATTATCAAATACAAGAATAAATAAAAGTACTTGCCCATTTAACCCTAATTGTAATTCATTATGTCAGAAATACTGTCAACACGGTGAACCTTGATATATTCAATCTCTCATCTATTTTTATGGACAATCATGATGAGTCTGTTAAAGTCCAGATTCATGATTCATCAAAGGAAGAGTTATTGAAGGAAATAGGCGGTATGCGAAACAGTGTAAATTAGATGGCACTCACGATAGAAAAGTTGGCTGCCAAAGATAAGACAATTATTAGGCGTAATCCACCAACAGTAAAAAGTCGATTTCGACTCATATCGACCCTATAGATAACCATGACACAATGGTTATTACTTCTCCTAAAGTCATTGCTCCTACACCTCACATGTCCTCCATAAAAGAAGACTGGCATTATGTGGTACTGTCCAGAATTCCACCTCCTTATACAGCAAACCAGTCTGCCAAAGAAAAACTTGAAACTACTGACTTTATTCGATGCTTTCCAATGCTGGAGAATACGGACTGTTCACACTCCGATTTCAAAGTTGGTGTGCAGAAAAAAAGGCACCTAAAGCAGATTAAAGACATACGTATGTGGCCGACGGGTACTGAAATAGCCACTGCCAATTCATATTTAAAGATATCGCCGCCTGCATCAAGTACGTCGACCACTGAAAGAAGATAAGCCAAAAATAAGCCAATTATTAGGAGTAACCCATCAAGAGTAAAAAAATGGATTTCGACTCAGACCGACCATACAGATAACCATGACACTCCTCAAGTCATTACTTCTCCTAAAGTCATTGCTCCCACACCTCACATATCCTCCATAAAAGAAGACTGGCATTATGTGGTAGTGCCTAAGATACCACCTCCTTATACAGTAAACCAGCTTGCATACTATGCCGAAGAAAAACTTGGAACTACTGACTTTATCCGATGCTATCTAATGCTAAAGAATAACGACTGTTCACACTCCGAATTCACGGATGGTGTGCAGTAAAAATGCCACCTAAAGCAGCTTAAGGATATAAGTATGTGGCCGCCGAGTACTGAAATAGTCACTGCCACTTCATCTTTAATGCCCTTAAAGGTATCGCCGCCTGCAGCAATTACTTGCTTCCACTGGCTATCAACATTTTGTACCAGGCACTTTGGACGGCCGAAGCCTACCACCACGCTCTGACTCAACTTCTGTACATATACCTGAAGGGGTGAGGTCTGTTGGGGTTGGCTCTGACAGGGAAGCATTGGCTGCCCGTAAGTCTCTTGCGCTAGAGAATTTGGAGGTTGTTGTGGAGAAAAGTGCGAAGAGGGATAGTGGCCTGGATATGGACCCGACGACTTCACTTATAGTGCGGCTGTCGCGAAATTCAGATGCGGCTAATGGACGTTATTTTCTGACTAGACTGAGGGACTCTTCCATATATATATAAGGCTATTCGGCAGGTTCTTGCCTATCTCCATGACCAACTCTCCAGTGTGTGTTTTGAAGGGCACACCAATACTAGCATCAAATTAGCCCTAGCTTTGGAGGGACTTCCTAGTGACGTGGACTCATTGCGTAAGTTATATTATCGCTTCCACGACGCCTACGGTATTGGTTCGGCTGAGGTTGAAACGGATCTCTCTGCCTTCAGGTCTTTCTTTTCATCGGAGAGACTTCAACACCTTCAGAAGGTTAGGGAAAGTCATAGCAATTATTTTGCTACTGGCTCTCTGATTAGAGGGGGAAATTTTTAGGTAGATACACGCGAACAGAGGATCAAGCATCCTCTGAAAAATTGGATGATGGCAAGCATAGGGTTTTTCATATTAATATTCAGTCCTTAAGACACAAAACAGATGAATTATTTCTTTTATGAGAAGAGGTTAATTTTCCAGGACTCATTGCCATAACTGAACATCGCTTAAATGTTGATGAGCCTGTGTTAGTCAAAAATCAAACTACAGTATCTAGATTTAATAGAAGTAATTTACCTCATGAAGGTACTATGATGTCTACTCACAACGACTTTTCGGCAGTGACTAAGTTCGATAATTTATTGTGTGAGAAAGTATTTGAATTTTCCATCGTCTATCATAATACTTATGACCTCTATCTTGTTTGTATTTACAGAACACCTGATGCTGACATGTATATATTCAGTCACGTATTACTGAGCTATTGACTTTTCCAGTGTGTGTGCTGCTCAGTAGTCAGGTATATCGTAATTTTCTGACCGTTACAACTTCTAAGATATAGCAATTTTACAAAAAAAATATGATATGGAAACGAGCAAGGGCACGAGTTTGTTATATTGTTTCATTGTCTTTCTCCCATATTGATGTTAAAATATTTAGCGTGTTACAACATTCGAAGTGTAAAAGTATGGTTATCATGGAAATGCAACATTGTATATTGCGTTCTTTATTTGACATCACTAATGTTACCGCAGTAGTGCGGTAATGTGATACTTATCACACTGGAAATGGTGTAAAATTCGTTATTTTTTTATAATACACTCCTTAAAACATAAAATAGTGAACACATTTATTCACAGATTAACCCGGATTCCAAAACCTGTGTCACTGCTTGCTTTGAATGAAGGAAAATATACAAAACAGTACCAATAGCCATTTCACTGAAAAAATGCCCGACATTCCACTTGAGCTTATTTATTTTCTTGGTACATATTTTTAAATATTTCTAATTTTTTGTCGAAACCTTTTCAGCTATTTCAGTTCAAAAACCAATATATTCGGTCAATTTACATAACCAGGAATGTATTAACATCGGGATGTCATTTGTATAAGATTTATCTTAACGCCAATCTAAGCGGCCTCTAATCTCTTTACATCTCTGCTGTTCTTATTTATCGATATTTTAAAGTGCCGATTTCGAAATTATTCCCATACTTGGAAGTAATTTAACAAATTTTTCCCTAATTACTATCGACAGGCTCGTTTTAATTGGGATTATTTATCGGCGGCGTTATGACGAGATTAAAAACCATTCAAATTTAGAAATTTGGAAACCAAGTCATATCGGTTTTTTATGTTGATTAGATCAAAATCAGTTCTTTTCGAATATCAATGACGATTGAGTTACTTTCTCTTTTGATCTATAAAAGGGCATTTCGTCAGCATATTTAAAATGTAACGGTAAACAAGTTTGGGTCCAGATAATAGCGTGAACATTCTTCTTATTTATTTAATTTATCTATTTCTGTATTCTGCCCTCATAAGAAAAAAGGCGGCAAGTGAATTTTTGGACATTTCCTGTTTTTGGTATTTTTGGGTTCTCCCGGATGTCCTCTATTTAAAAAAAATATATTTTGAAGCCAGAAAAATATTTTTTTGTTCAAAAATTTAAAATTAAGTTAGCAGTAAGTGTGCTACGTAATCCCTTTTCTAAATTAAAAGGCGGTATTCGACAAAATCTAAATAAAAAGGCGGCATTTCGTTAGTTACTTCTTTTTTCTTAGAAATTGTTTAAAATGTATGCATAAGTATCACAGCTAAAAGGCGGCAATTGAACTTTACTAAGAAAAGAAGCGGCAACGCTTAGTTTGCTCCCACTTTTATTTATTTGAACAGCCAGAACGTCATAAAAATGTAAGTTAAAAAACCGGACCCTCATATCATGCCGCATCAAATTTTAATGATTTATATTTAGCTAGCATATTGTTTTTTATTGATTTTATTACATGTACCTGTAATGTAGCTTAATTTTAGATTAATTATTAGAAACTTAAGTCACCAAGACTATTAATTTTAAAATGGTATTGTTTTATATTTAGGGGTCTAAAGTGTATACATTTACCCATTACATCAAATAAAAAAATCCTTTTTTTGTAATACAACTCGTTTAGTCCTGTAAATATATTTTTCTATTACCGTGCGTAAAATACTAACTTTACGCACTCTCTAAGATTCGTAAAATAGGCCTTTTTACTGTGCAGTGCGTAAAATAAGTATATTTTACGTACTAGTAAAGTAGATCTGACATCTTTTTTGACATTAAGGCAGTTCGTAAAACAATATTTTTTACGCACTAGCGCGTAAAATAATTTGTTTTACGCACTAGTATGTATAGTGCGACAAGCGAGTGAACCTTAACGACGACTGAGGGGGGTAGAGGACTAGCACGTAAAAAATCTTGCCTTCCCATAGTCGCACGAGGTTATTCTTACCATATTATTATTGATAATATTGATTAGTTTAAGACGTTAAAATTAATTACAGTTTTTTTTATATTACAGTCTTATAGTACAAAATATGTCATATAATAATATCTCATTTTTATAATAAGGATAGTATTCTATGATATTTGTTGTATGTATTACAAATCATGCATTACATAAATATGTAGTAATAAGTAGAATTCGTTTCCCGAAGGTTTTGTATTTACGTCATCGATGACGTCGCTTAATTTGAAAAAAAAACGGTTTATCGTAGCTAATTCATATAAATTTTCTAGCGTTCAATTTTTGTATTAAAAGTTAGGCAATATTGAAGCAAGTATGTTCCAAAACGCTCTTTATAGAACGTTCGGATTTGTTTTGTAATAAAAATTTTAATTTAGAGAGTTCAGTTAAGAGAGTTATCCGAAATATATAAAAATTAGTTAACCGCGTATAATAATCACCAAATGCAAGAAAAATATAAGAAAGGTTAAAAATCTTCAAAGATATCATCAAATTAAGGGTCTGATGATATATATGTTGTGTCGATTTTACAAATTTTCTTTTTTTTTTCGCTAGAAAAGGGGTGTCCTATAGGGTAGCTTAAGCCAAAAAAATCGGAGGAATCGCCACATTTGAGCCGAAAAAACTATCCGCGTTTTGAGCCTAAATTGCCCTAGAAGGGCAAACTTCCACTACGACTTTTCCAGGTGTAACCTGAAAATATTGAAATTGTAACGTGAAAATAATGAAATTTTAGTAACCGACACCGGGGGCCTGGCACAGTGTTTCCAAAAGTTGCACATTTTCTTATGGGGAATAACAGTGTTCTTTACTATTTAAGTATATTTAATATTCCACATCACGCAGGACCCTCCGCTCGCTTCGGGGGCGCAACCAAACAAAACTAACCCAAACTAACCCAAGGCATGCCGGAAATAAAAAAAAATTGAAATTTGTCAGTCGACAATGCAAATATTTTTTAGGTTGTTTTTCCTCATTTGGGAATGTCTTGGGTTAGTTTGGGTTAGGTTTGTTTGGTTACGCCCCCGGAGCGAGCGGAGGGCCATGTATAAAGTGAAATATTTGACGAATATATACATACAAAGGAATAGCGTAATCGAATGAGCGTCTCTTTTATTCCGATGAATGAATGCAAATGCACATTGAACAATCATCCAAGCAGCCACGTTTACCATACGGCGGGCAATGATATCATTATGGCAGGATCGACCATCCCTTCATCTTCATTCAATCGGACTACTGGGGGTCTTGGTCAACAGCAATATGTCCTGACATGACCACGTTGCTAACGTCGCAAAATCAGCCTCCCAGAAGCTTGGTACGCTATTTCGCAACAAAAAATGTATACACAGCAGCAGTTGCTTTTGCTTTACAAAGCGCAAATAAGACCGTGCTTAGAATATTGCTCACACATCTGGGGTGCCACGCCAGAGCATACCCTAAAGCTACTGAATTCCGTTCAGAAGAGAGTTGTGCGTCTCGTCGGTGACCCGGAGTTGACCCGGATTCTGGATAGTCAACACCGCAAACATGTGACCGAGAAATCCCTGTTTTACAGATACTTTTACGGCAGATGTTCCCAGGATTTGGCCCGCCTTATCCCGCCCCTGACAACGCCTGTCAGACAGTCACGATAGACGGCAAGAGCGCACCGGTTCGTCGTACAACTGAAAACACCTAGAACATCGCTTTAAAAGAACTCCTTTGTCTAGCATCACTGTGCAACTCACTCCCAGGACGCATATTCGGATGTAACAAGCAAGATGTCCATTCGACTATGCCGAACGTTTCTTCATATGTGACGTGCACGATAGCATTTAGTCGGATGTCGTGACTGTTACATAGAATCAACAAATAAGTCTTCAATTATTTAAACACTTCATGCATAGCCCTCCGCTCGCTTCGCTCTCTATACGGGGGCTCAACAAATAGCCACTAACCAGGTGCTAACCAAAACTAACCCAAAATTTGTATTTTACTTTTTTTTATTTTGGGTTAGTTTTCGTTAGCACTTGGTTAGTTTCTGTATATTGAGCCTCCGCACAGTGTTGCGGGACTTGGAAAAAACCTTCGGAAAAAATTATTCGATTTCGACGTACTTATCAGCGATTTATATTTATCATTAATCAATAACGAGTTTAAAAAAAGATTTTCTTTAAAAAAATTTTTTTTAAAGAAAGCAGCTTCTGAAAGTACGTATTTTTTTATTACATGCAAAAAGTAATTTAGCTTCGAAAATTATATTTTTTTGGAATTTCTTCGTATGTGAACTTAAAATTTTAACTTTTCATATATTTTACACACACCATCTAGTTGAAAAAACAAATATTAACCGCCTCAAAATTTCAGAACTACGTTGGGTAAATAACTTAGACCGCAGGCATTTAAAAGTTTAGATTTGCACATACTTATTGGTGTTTTCAAAAAAAGCTCCGGCTTCCTACTGTCTCTCTTTGTTGTTCTACGAACGATAAGGTAACGGAGAACACGCTGTATTAATATCACAGCCGACCGCATCCGACCGTGATCCACAGCCACCAGTTGCTTAGTAGAATAATACTAACAAAATCCGCCATTTTGGATCCTCCATTTTGAATTTATAAATATTGACCTTATATTCTTAATAAGCAACCCTAAAAATCTCTATATACCGAGTTTGAAGCAAATCGGGTAATAAATGAAAAAATTCGCCATTTTGTATCCGCCATTTTGTTTTTTGATTCGAAAAAAGATTAAAATGTATTGTCACCGAAGCCAAATACACATACCAAATTTCAAGCAAATCGAAGAAAGAAAGAAGGTTTTTTTCCAAAAAATGACCTTTCGGCCACACTGTGCTCCGTAGCGAGCGAAGCGAGCGGAGGGCCATGCATGAAGTGTTAAAATAATTGAAGACTTATTTGTTGATTCTATGTAATAGTCACGACATCTGACTAAATGCTATCGTGCACGTCACATATGAAGAAACGATCGGCATTGCCGAATGGACATCTTGCCTGTTACATGCGAATATGCTCCCAGGACATCTGTTCCCCAAACTAACTATTCAAGAACCGTGTCAATCAACATCTTCGCACACACACCGCTCGTCGAGCAATATAGGATGTGCTACTGCAATAAAAAAATCATTCACCTAAATAAAAAAAAGCGTAGAGACACTTATAGCACAGCTTATTCACTACCAGCTAGAAAACTTTATCGAAATCGGAATGTTGGAGTGTCGGGCACTGCGCCCTGAGCGGTTCAGTTCCATAGTTGAATTTAAAATGAATTTTTGCTTCAAAATACATGACAAATTCGTCCGAAGCCTCGGCTATCGCCCTGAGAGGTTCGGAAATTTCGGATTTTTATACAATTGTGCGTTTTAAAATCGTTTTTGAACGGATTTTAGACGATAAAATAGTTATTTATGCAACAAGTGTGTAAAGTGAACCTTTTTTTATGAATGGGAATATTGATAAAAAAAATTAATTGAAATTGAATAAAAAAGGGTACTTTACACATGAGTAGCATACAAAATTTTTTCTACTACCGAAAAATATATGAAAAAACAAAAATATTATTAAATTACTTTACGCACTAGTGCGTAAAATAAATTATTTTACACATCAGTGCATAAAATATATTATTTTACGCATTGCCCTAAATGTCAAAAAATAGGTCAGATTTACTTTACGCACTGCACATTAAAAAAGCCTATAGTGAAAATGTAATTTAAAAAAATACAATTAATTCATTCATCAGTAAAATATAATATTTTAAGATAAAATTTTCTTAGTTTAGGAATAATCCCGTTACCCCCCTAATAACTAATAATTCAATTATTTTCAAATATTAAAATCAAAGCTTCATGAAACAAGAACAAGAATCTCGCTACCTGCACATTGCCCGTTAACACCACTATCGAATAAAACAGAGGTGAACCCACATGAAAATCTATTTCTTTTCACGTACGCGCCGATAGCAGTGACAATATCATTATCATTTGTGTAGACCTTTAGGGAAGAGGCATCGCTCGAGAGCCGTCGAGTCATCAAAAGTATAAGAGCAACTAGTTGGTTTCCATGACAACGATGGCGTCGTAATGGTCGTAAATTTGTTTGGTTTGCAATGATTGGAAGAGCTGGCGTGTAGCACTTCCTTTCTCAGATCAACGCGAAAACACGTTGTTTCGTTTATTGCGAGTTTATTAGGGGACATTCCGCCGTGAATTCTTGGAATTATTTTTTATTTACATTCCACGGTTGATTCATTATAGTATTATACAAGAGATATTTTCTATATATTCTAGTTTTCCTGCGTTTTTCGTAGACATGTGATTTGCAACAAATCATTTTGTTGCTAATACAATATGAATATATTTTATTTTTTGGTGCTTTACCTAAAAAATACCGGCAATAATTATTAAATAATTTTGGCAGTTTGGGCGTGGACCCCAAAAATGTTTCGCCTTCTGTCGATGTCCGTAGCTCTTCCCCACTTTTCAAAGCCGCGAGCCGCCACTGGTCGCTCGTTCGACGCAAATGTATCCTAGTTAATATTTTCACCGACAATTGATTTTCAGATGTGTTTTGTCTAAATTTCTAGTGCTTTTGTGAAGTGGTGCTGAAAATGTATGTCAAAACTCGAACTTTGAGGGCATTTTTTCGGGTCCGACTTTTTTTTGGCTTAAACTACTATATAGGACACCCCCTTTCTAGTGAAAAAAGAGAATTTGCAAAATCGACAAAACGTATATATCACCAGACCTTACAAACCAAATAATATAAATAACCACACAGTTCGGCATCGGCAATTTCCACGCCAATGGCTAAAGCAAGTAGCTGCCGAAATTTTAAAGTATGTAAAAAAAATTAGGTGTTGGCCTAGGGTCAAAGTGTATTTAATATATCCTGTGACCAATCACGAAACCGCCTCCCTGCTAAAAATCAAGTAAACGTCGCACTGTTGCCTATTGTCGCGTATTTTAAATAGCTTGAAGGCGAATAAAATATAAACATTATAAATATTATAGTATACTTATTGCGTATTCCGTATTTCCCTGTATAAATAAAATAGTAAATAATAGAAGACAGTAGTATTAAGGAAAATAACAAAATTAAGTATTCAAGTAGGAAATTTAAATATGTAAATTCATTATAGGAAACTAGACAGAAAATAAATTAGGATTGTTGGGAAAAAAATGTGGCAGCATCTAAATATGCGAGGATATTTTTTGCCCGCATTCTTTCCGTATAGGTTCTTTCATTTGGCAAACTATAAAGTAATTTAATAATATTTCTGTTTTTTCATATATTTATTGGTAGTAGAAAAAATTTTGTATGCTACTCATGTGTAAAGTACCCTTTTTTATTCATGGGATTGTTCCCATTCATAAAAAAAGGTTCACTTTACACACTTGTTGCATAAATTACTATTTTGTATAATGTAAATCATATTAGTTTTAATAGAATAGCTGCATAGATACCCAACAGAAACAGTCTACGAAAACCACTCTTATAAATATTATACTAGCAAAACTATTAAAAACTTAAAAATATATATTTTATTAAGCTTTGTAATAAAAAAAAATTTAAATTTTATTATAATGAATGTGCTTGTTTTACAATTAAAAAAAGTTTTTCTTGCCATTAGAGACAATGGCGACACTTAAGTCGAACTTAAAAGGCGGTAAGTGAGCTGATTTTTGTTAGTTGCCGTCTTTTTACTTACAAATACGCAAGTATCACTGATAAAGTTAGTGGTAAGAAGGCAGTAATAAACATATTTCTTAAAAAAACTCAGTAAATATCGGGATTGCTCTTTGAATAAACATATTCTTATTTATTCTACCAACGAAAAACCAAAAACTCGCATAAATTATTACCAAATCTGTTAAATAAGTGAAAACATGTTTCGACGTTTTTCTCGAAACCATACTTTTCAGACTTGCCGCCTTTTAATTTAGGACGGCAGTATTGTCTGGCTATATGCCTAACAATATCATATTTTGCTTAAATATTTAACTACAAGTTAAGCAACATTAATTAATAAAAATAAATTCAGAAAAAAACGGTGTGTACTAAAGACTACACGACAGTAGTGAAACCTTCAACAATGTGAGATTAGTATTTTGAAATGACTTGCCGCAACTTGTTTAAAGTTAAGATTTAGCTGGAATTATCCCATGAAATCAGCAAAAACCGCTGCTTATCCCTTGAAAAACTTTCGAATTCTCCTATTCTGGGTAATTTTTTCGTATTTAAATCGTTTTAAATGAGATTTAAGGCAAATGAATCTACTTACTGACCATAAAAACTATAACATCGATACGTTAAAGCAAAATTTTACCTCGAAATCCACTAGAAACTGGCTCTAATTACCAAAACATGTCCACATTTCACGTTCATTTTTCCCATAATGCATCAAAAAGCAAAGCTATCTATTCAATCTCGTGAAATTATCGCAATATTAAAAACTTTGGAATTTTTGTGGGATTTTCTGCATGAAAGAAATTTTCACTTCATCAAAAATATTAATCTAGATTTAAATAAGAAAATCGCGATGTTGAAGACATCAAACATAATTCTGGAAGGTGCCAGAATTTAAATCAATGTTCGCTGGAAAATTATTTGTTGCAGTCTGGAAGCACGGGCAAGGGATGAACTGAAACTAAATTTCTGGACAATCCAAGCCGAACAAGAAAAAACAGTAAAGATATCGATGCATGGTTTCCAGAATTTAAAAAATTATTTAATTCTGAGTGCGCCTGTGTGGTACCATTTGTTTGGTTTGAAGCATTTTACTGTAACAGAGAAGTGTGTTTTTCAACCAATATTTCTCGGAATCTTATAAATTTCGGTTTTAACAACACCCCACAAAAAGAAACCGTACATATTTAGGTCCGGAAAACGTAATGGCCATCGGTCTGGTGCATCATTGCCTCTTCCAATTCACCTATTGAGGCATTGGCCATGCAGATATCGCCAAACAGTAACGGAAAAAGGAGGAGGCGCGCCATTGTGCATATACCACAGTTCCTGCCAAATTAAACGGGGCAAATGTTTCAGAAGAATTGGCAAAGTGTAAATATTTCCATTCAATGTGTCTGGCAATACCAGAGGACCAATAAGGTATCGATCGATAATACCTGCCCAAACATTTATTTTAAATTGATGTTGGGGGTGGGCAACTTTAATGGCATAAGGATTTTCATCGGCATAAACATGTTCGTTGTGCAGGTTGGTAACTACTGACCTTGTAAAGCACGCCCCGTCGGTAAATAAGGTTTTCCTACTAAAATTTAGATCATGGATTCTTCTGTTCCGAATAAATTGGCAAAATAAGAACCGCTGGGGGGATCAAAGAGCCAAAGGTTCTTGAACTGTCTGGACGTGATGCGGGTGCAAAATTTGTTCTCTATGTCATTTACGATGGTTTTAGGAAGGTCCAACTCACGTTCTCACCAACGTGTACAGATGCTTGGCTCTTCTTCAACTCTTACCAAAAATTCCTCTTCTCTTTCAAAAGTTCAAGTTATTCGCATACGACCCCCTTCAAATTTTCGCTCAAAGCTACCCATTTCTCGAAGATGACGTTCAATACCCCCAAATATTTGGTGTCTGGAAATCTCTCCATGTAAACCCTAACACTTAAACGTCCAGTTCCTTGGCAAAACCCGTACATCAGAAGCATGTCAACCTTTTCTTAGTTCGTATATTTGTCCATATTTAACGTAATCGTAAAAGAACTTAGAAGTTAAATAGTGGCCTAAATGTTCAAATTTTGACAAAAAATTGTCAAGAGAAAGTCAATGACATAAAAAATCAGAAGATATAAGTACATATGACGTCACTTTTATAATACCGGTTAATGACATCCGGTTGCTATGCCAACAGAAAAGGTCATTTTATAGCCTAAGACTCAGCACCATAATTTATTAAAATCGATTTGTACCTTTTTGAAAATTTTAGGAAAAACCAATTTTTTTTTAAATCTTTGACGCCCTCTGCAGGCTAAATGAAGCAATTTTGGACACAGATAAGTTCACTTAAATCGACCTCAGGCGTCTGCCATTAAACGTTGTACACGTATTTTTCAAACACCCTGTATATGTCCCTATATTACTTTGTAGTGGAAAATATACATCCCAATAGGTATTTGCTGATTTAAATTATTGTATTATTCCTTTCTAGTATGGAATCCAGAAAAAGAGCTTTGACCTTCAAAGAGCTAGAGCAGTGGGCAGAAGAGATGGACAGTGAATCTGAATATGAGTTACCAGCTAATTCATTTAGCAATGCTGCTGGTGGCTTTGGGTAAGGAGTATCGGCCGTCTTCTTCTTCTGACATAAAAGTCATCAATTAAAGGAGTGACTTAAATAATGATTCGACTGACGATGATGATCTTGTATTTAATTCAGGCCCCAACACAGCATCTATGCAACCGGGATCTTAATTCAAATGATTATCAGCATGATAAAGGTGATAATGTTATATGGTCTCAAGTAGATATAAATAGTTTTCTTCCTCAGAAATCCATTCCACCTGAACATCCTATTGCTATCTTGCCCAAGCTCAATCGAGAAAGTACCAAATGAGACTGCTTTGTAAAGTTGGGGTCGGGAAGAGCGAAAATCAAACGCCAGTGGTCACGTTAGATAACTATGTTCATCTCTGGTTTAATAACTAGTATACCCATTTTACATACCCTATTTGCTAAGCATGGAACCTGCGTAACTGCCTTGAGTTATAATCTAAATGAAGGAACTGGCTTATTACTCACAATAACAAACACATTGAGTTCATGTTTGTCCTAGATATTTTAGGTCACCTACACAACAGGTTTATGAATTTATTTTCTAAGGGTTTGTTTTTATTTACGGTCAACTGCACAAATCAGAGTTTGTACATACAGGAAAGTACGAAAAAAGAACAAAAAATTAAATGAAAATGTTTAAAACTCTATTAAAACAGTAACAAAAAATATCTTTCTAAAAGAATAAAATTTTAAGGAATGATTTTTAACCGTGCAAGAACAAAATAAAACATGTTTATTATAGAACATACATGTTTAAAATAGGAACAAGAATATATTTATAAAATTTTAAGAAGAAACCCAAAGAGAGAAGAGAAGAAAACAACTTACACTAAAATTACTTTTTATGGGCTTTTTGCCAACTCGTCAATAACCTCGAAGTTTGAGGGAGACATCTTCTTGTGTGTCAACAAAGATTCAAGTCCAGTTAAAATTGTATGCAAAATTAAAAAAAAATCATAATCGGACATAAAATTTCTGACATATGATTTTATCCTCTTCAGAGTTGAGAGTGATCTTTCCGAAGTAGCATTTGTGGCAATCTGAAGGTATTTGGATATATTTCTGAATTGCAGATCCGTATAGCATACATGGCGTTTAAAGGTTTTTCTTCCAACGATTTCTCTGGGGGGTCCATACCCCCCATAAATACGCCACTGAAGACAGTACGTGTCGCTAAAATCAATAAAAAGAGGAAAACAATTGGAGTGGTTAAAACTCAGAGACGATATAAATATATATTGTGCCAAAGGGTCTGATCCGTAAGAAAGGACCCTTGTAGATAGAGTAGTTAATAAACTCGTTTCTACTAACAGACAAAACAACATCTGTTCGTATTTTGGATAGTATTAATCTATCGGCAGTGAGAAGTGCCGATAGATAAATAAACGCAAAAATGTGTCTAAATTGTAACGTTGTAATTGTATCTGAATAGTATAGTTGCGATTTTCTCTGTGTATTCGTTAAATTGTTACAACATTACTATTGCGAGTCGATTTCAGTACTCCGACCCGTTTGACAGCAAGTGCCTTCCGAAGATGCGCATAAAAATAGTATATATCTAGGGAAGTTATAATTGAAGATTTTTCTCGTTTGGACTTCCGTCCATGAAGGTGCCTAATGGCAATTCAGTTTTCAACTGCTGGTTGATGATTGCACGTTAGCATTTTTTTGGTTTATTACAAAGCGTAGTAAAGCGTATCTTTTGTTAGAGTACCTGCTATGCTGTTGTGAAACATCGTGTGCAAAGCGGTGTGATTTTAAAAGGTAGGTTCGACCCATGTGCTTTTTAGTAGATGGCTAAAAAAATCCTTTGTCATTTCACCAGGGTTTTTCCGAGGGACTGATGCCCATTTGTTCTGGTGAATTCCTTCATTGAGCAGGAGCCCGCAGTCTGATTTGAAGTGGACCAGGCCGAGAGTTTTAGGGAGAACGTGATCTTCCCAGCTGAGAGGTTTACCTAGCTTGTCCGTCTACCCTGGAGTCTAGTCTAGTAGCTTTTCATATACGGGAGGCTGAAGGTATCGACGAGTATTGAAAGGATCTATTTAAATTATTAAGTGTTAGCCCTACCTGTATCTATAAGTTTCTTGCTCTATCGTGCTAATACTTTAAATTTTCCTAGTGAGAACTCTAAAGACAATTACCGAGAAGTATATTCTGAAATATCACTTCAGGAGCTACTGAGATTCAGTTCTCCAACCTTACATAGTGTTATTTTTTTTAAGGCAGTCCTCTAAAAGCCCTGCCAAACTTCTATCGTTTTAATTCCCGTTAAAACCTAAAATATGCAATAGAATTAGGCCGTTTAGGTTATTTATGCTTAGGTTATTGTATCTGCTTGTCAAAGCTATGGCAGAAAATTATTTAAAATTATTTAAACCATATTATTGAACGTTTCGCCTTGATATCGGGGAATTGAGCTCAATTTTCCTTACTTGGTGCGGCTATATTTAATTATATATATTTTATTCAGTAAATCCCTTTTAGTTTATCATTTTGGAGACATTTTAGAAGTCTTCTATATTCCAGTTGCAAAGGGAATAATCTAAGCGTAGTTTAGTGGATATTTATTCCTTAATTTTAACATATAAATTGTTACATATTTAAGCAATAGCAACTGGGTAATATTAAAATATTTTTTTAAAGATAACTTCTCTCTC
Source organism: Pissodes strobi (assembly GCA_016904865.1). Lineage (NCBI taxonomy): Eukaryota > Metazoa > Arthropoda > Insecta > Coleoptera > Curculionidae > Pissodes > Pissodes strobi. Next base: position 18,348 of record JAEQML010051293.1, on the reverse strand, counting down.
TCGTTAAGAGTATCGAAGTAATTTCTTGAGATTTTTATATAGTATATTAGTAATATTAAGTTATTGATCAGAGACTTACCAAAGTACCACAACTAGTACTACTTTTTGGTTTGAAGATTGATCGCAGTGAGTACAAGGCCTAAATCGTTTAATTGATACTTGATTATTGTAATTTCTAGTGTTAAAGTCTCAAGATGAAATCTAATTAACATAGCAATTAATATAATTGTAATTTGAACATTAATTACCACCTGTGGCATAAATAGGTCAGCTTAAGTGACATTTCATAAATTTCTTTAGCATAATATTAACCATCAGTACTCAGAAAGTCTTCTAAAATTTAAAAAAGTAGATTGTTCTACTTAAGTACTTTATTTTTTAATAAACTGGTTGTTTGTATTCCTGGTGTTTATTTTGGAACCTGTATTTAGGCTGTAATTCAAACTCATTCTAATTTTTTTATGCTTTTTCATAGGATATTTTTTTTAAATTTTATTATCTGATTTTCAGACAGATAGAATTTCTAATAAATTTCTTGTAGTAAAAATGTAGTGCCACCTCGCCTGCTCTAACAGCCTTTAAAAAATATCAAAACTACAAATGGCTGATTAAGATAGGCATATGAATCAGCTGAATGAGCAATTATCAAATAAAGATGGTTGCAAACTTTGGAGAAAAGTTGGAAGGAGGAGAATTTCAAATAGTTGTAAATTAACGGGGCGTTCTTGGCTATTAGATGGCAAGATTCAAAAGATCTTATAGTCTTATCAAATTGCCATCGAGGAGTCGTTGGGGTTGAAAAAGAAAGATGAAAGATGGTTCAGCATAAAAAATGTACTGTCCAGAAGCTGTTAATTTTTTTAGTCAAATAATGTGTGGTGTAGATTTGGCGTACCAACTGAAATTAGTGTACGATATAAACACACAAAAGCGGCGACAAAATGTATATTATACTTTGCTTATGATGGCAATCCATAATTCATATATTTTATTCAAAGAAGTAAATCCGAAGAAGAAATTTATACAATACTTAGTTCCAGTATCTGAAATTTCAATTTTCGAAGGCAGAAGAGAACATCCAGGTCATCCAGTCAAATATCTAATATCAACGACCATTTACCTACAGAAATTGAGAAGAGAAGAAGATCTTACACATGTGCGCAGTGAAAAAAACGAGCTACTTACCCTCGCGCATTGATTGATTCACCTTGTTTCACCCTTAGCCATAAATATCAGGTAGGATGTATATGTCTCAGTATAAATCATCGCTGAGACGTAAATTTCCCACTTATTTTTTGTTAAAATAAAATAAAAATTAAATACAATTTTCTTACTTTTTTACTGTGATTAACATTTTCTTCATTCATCACAAAAAGTCTAAAATATTATAAAAACGATATCCGGTATTATAATACTATAATAAATTAATAAACACAAATAAATGATACAATAAACCTTGTCTCATTTTGCATTTTGTGTTTGATATTTTTAATATTCCTATTTGATCATTTATTTGTATATTATTATTTTTTTGTATGTGAAATACATCATGTCTTTATACAAAATCAAAATCTGTAGTTTCCTATTCTTCTTAATATTTTTCTTGAGTTTAATAAGAGAGATTCAAAATACTTCTCAAAAGGAGTTTCTAGGACCCCACTGGAGTAAATAAATAAATCCAATCTGATTAGGCTTGAGTAAACCATTTAATTTTCAAAAAATACAAAGGGTAAAAAGAATTCTTCAAGATTTTATCATGAAATAAAAATAACCTTTATATGACTATAGATGAATTGTTTAAATTAATAAAATACTAAACATTATTTTAAACAAGTGATTATTATAAATAAATGAAAAAATGAAAACCGCAATTTTGTGAATGTTCATATTTTGGCCCTAAAAGGGGCCTTAATTTTATGCTGCCATTCTTCATCTCACAATTTACCGTTAAAAAGAAGTTAAAGTAGTTTCCTGAGTAGTTCTATTCGCGCTCTGAGTAGTCGGTCATACTATGGGTGTTGGAATCCAGAGCAATAATTACCGGCTCTGGTCTCATCTAGCATACCACCAAAACTTCACATTATTTCCCTAATTATATTATCTGCACATTTACACCACTTTTTAGAATCGACTTGCCTTAATGCCTCTTGAAAAATATTTTCAACGTCCTTCATTTTAAAAGTTACCAAAAAAACCCAAATTAATTCTATTGGATTTAGTTCGTATTGGTAGGGGCGAAGGCAAAGCAATCTAATATTTCGTTTTAGAGCGACATTGTTGGCTATTTAAATTAACGCTTAATACAATATTCCTTTTGAAAAAGAAATATTGAATAATATTGTTTGCTTGCCAAGAAGGAGTTGGTAGTTCCTCAAATTGTCTGAAGTTATAACAAGCGTTGTCCATAATGACAGCTAACTGAGGAGGGTCCGGCATTTGCTCAAAATATTCCTCGAAATCTGTAGCGTTGTAAGTGCCACCAAAATCTTCTTCCCTGTCACTAGTAGATGTAGCTTACATCCGAACGCACCTCAAACAGTATCGACAAAAATGCAGTTCCAAAGAGTTCATTGTCGCCCCGCGTGTTCGAAGGTTCCCTTGTCGGACGTCTAAGATATTGTTAGCAATTGAGGGGTTCCTTCTCTTCCGTGCCTTGAACGCGGACGGAAGGAGAATAGACGAGCATTAATCTCGCAATTTTATCGTTGTTATTTTTGACCATCAGGTCCATGTTCTGCCTTTAATTGTTGTGGGATAAATTGGCAATATATATTTTCTCTGATTACCTCACGTATCGTCTCGTAAATGTACTTTACATAAAGTGAGGTTACCCTTTTTTTTTTAAGGTATGTTGTACTCTAGCATTTCTAACTTAGATAGTTAAAATTATTTATAATTTAACTAGGGTCCTTCACCGGGGCTGAACTTCCTTTCTCCACCCGTTTGTTGCTGTCCTAGAGATTTTCATTCCGTCAGTCTGAGGCCTTTTGTCGAGGTGAAGCTGACCAGATGGTGAGAAATGTAGCTTCGAAGGAAGCGCCCAGACCAAAATTGGATATAGCTTGGTGTTGAGGACTAGCCACCAAGCTCTACCAGTGAATTCCACGTTTGTAACTTTATTTTTCGAATTAACCGTCAAGTGATCGTTTATCATCGTTACCTAATTAATTGATACAGACTTTCTTCATTATCTTGTCTGATATTTACGGATGTCGACTGCCTAGCCAATATCGTAAACAATTGACTTAACCTTTTTACGTACATTTACCTAAATGCTACGCCCTTACAGTAAGTCATATAATTACTTACCGTATTTGTTTTATTGAACTTACCGATAAATTACTTTAGGTCATCTATTATCTCGTAACGTAAATATCATAATTTGGTTTAGAAATATTTATTTCCGTCATTACTATATCGGATATTATCCCGGGTAGCGAATTTTCTGGCTAATGTTATGGTAATTGTCTGATTTATTCTAGTATTGCCTCTACCTACTTAAATGCTATGCTTTGCTTTTACTGTAATTTGCTGTAAGCCTAATGGCAGTAAACTGTCTCACTTAACTGCAACTTTAGCTTTTCGCCTTAAGTAAAATAAATCCCAATTACGATGCTTCGTGATTAACTGCAAACAGAACTTTAAGAATTTAGAATTCCGTTAGAACTATTTTAAAAATAGGAATTGGGTAATATTATTGTTATAGGACTTAGATTAAGACTTAATAATCTGATAATTCGGATGATATTTATATTTTAGAGAATCTTCCCATTATTTTAGGGGTGATACCATAACCTCATCTTAATTTGGGAACTAATTAATTGTTTTACTGGGGTTATGTTTGTGAAAGTTTTTAATATTTAAATAAATAATTTAATTGGAATCCTGATGTTTGTTTTGGTAAGCTGAAGTCCATACTCTATTGAGTTCATATATTTTATCATCAGATTACACTATATTCTTATATAGGGTGCGTTTCTTAACTTTAGTGCTCTGATTTAAATGCTCGAAAATCATTGTTATATTCCAAGTAAAAAATTTAGTGGCGCCTTCGTATAACTGCCAACTGTACGACTCACGCGTATAATTAATATAACCACCGCCGATTGTTAAACAATTAACTTATTGTGTTACGGAACATATGTGTTCATATCTGTTCACAAACGATTTGAACACTCTTTCAAATCTAACGATTTAATTTTGTACATTTTAATATTCCACGCCACTGCGTTCGGATTCCAAAGAAACCTTAAAAACCTCGGCGATACTCGTAACGTCATCTCTTATTACAACGTTTATCCACCTCATCAGCCAGTCTAGAAAGCTAAAATCAAAGCGGCCTCGAAAGGCATCTGACCAATCACGGCGCTTTCTAAAAAAAGCCGCTGTGCCTCGGCGATATTCCTAGCGCCATCTGTTGTAACATTAGATAAAATAAAATAATAAAGATACATTTATTTACTTTTTGTATGTACCACAAATTAAATCGCATTCTAATACACATTGTGGTACAAGAGCATGTTTGCCAGATTTCCTTATTAATCAGTGAATTTAACTTTCAAGTAGTTATATTTTGTTTGTAAATAGCACTTACCATTTCAAATTTATTGAACCATGTTGCATTTGTTATTCTGTAAATACCTAAGTTAAATCTACGTTAGTTAACAAAAAAAAACATACGTAATTACCTACTTTAGAATTTTAAATATTGTCATCAAGCATGCGAAGAATTTCAAAAGTGGCAATGCCGCGTGGCTGCCTCCTCTACTTCGGCTACGTCTCGTCTACTTTCGGCCGATTCCGGCCGAATAACAACATAGCGTATTAGTCGTAGTAAAACGGCATGTTTTGAATATATTACTATCGTGTGGTATTCTTTAGTGCTTTGTAAGACTTTTTGAGGAAAATCAGTGTTTAATACTTTATCATGATCCATCATTGCAGGGTTTGCAAGAAAACAAGTCGGAATTTTCCAAAACTTTAAATGTCATTTCATTGTCGTCCCTCGAGGACCATACAAAGCAATAAAATAATGCATATGTTTCTAGTTCAAGTATAAGTAGATGAGAATTAGCTTCTAATAACACTTTACCAGTTTATTATATCTGCTAATCAAAAATGAAACTAATCTAGCATAATTGATATTTTCGTCTACACGAGTCCTACCGCCTGACGAGTCCAGTCCAGTCGCTTGTGCGCGAATGTTAAACACACTTCTGAAAACTGAATGACCAATATATATGAAGAAGTTCCGTTAAATTGCCATGGAACTGAATTATTAAAATTAGTGTTAACAAATTATTTTAAAATCAGGATACATTATGAAACTTAAAAAGCTTGAATCTTCTCAGAAACCAACAGTTAGAAGTTTACTTACAAAAGCTATCTTATTTAGAAATTAATACACTTTTGTTTACTTATTAGTTATTCAACTAGATTGTTTAAATAAGCGTTGTATACTTAAAATGAAATTTGAGGAATTAAAAACTTGTCAAAAATGTTCCAAAATAATTTTGCCTAGTATTTTCTTAATCTCTATCTTTGCTTTGTTTTGTTCTTTTGAGTTTTTTTATTGCTGTGATTATTATTTTGATTTTTCAATAGCGAAATCAGTAGTCCTACTCCATTTAATTACTGGAACATTTTTAACGCCATTAGAATGCTAAAAACATTTTACATCTATTACGATAAAAGTATGTTACTATATACTATCCTAAATGAACGGTTTGATTTAGTATTATGGTGTATTGCGATATCTTTAATTTTTAATTAATAAAAATTCACAGTCCTTCGCAAAGATGCAACCGGGGGAACATTGAAAATGATAAATAAAAAAGCAAAAATGTGATTTGTGTTATAATTCAAATAGTTTTTAAAAGCAGAGTTTAAAAAAGTAAATATTTTGTATATTTACGAGTGTTTATAATATTTTTAATTAAAGAAATGCATTTTTAAGATTAATATTAAAGATTATCATAATTAAAAAATAAATAAATACAGAAAGGTGCAGATATGAAGGCCTAAAGAAATTACCCACCACTTGTAGATAAGAAAGTATATTAATATATAATTAGCTATAATATTACTGTAATATTTTTAACCTGTTCCGATTCGTTTTAGCCCGTTTTGGTGCATTTGGTTATTTTTAGACATTTTCGGTTAATTGTTCAAACAACTTTCGGTTAGTTTCAGTTAGGTCAAATTTATTTTAGCCATTTGAACCGACTCCAATACGTTATAATCAAATTTAAGATTTTTGGTTAGTCCCCAAAATTCGGTTCGCTTTAACTTACTTTAATTTTTGTAACCTATTCCCATACGTTTTAGCCCATTCTGGTGCTTTTGGTTAGTCATTTAAACCGGTTCCGGTACCTTATATGCAATTTTAATGTTTTTGATTAGTTTTGGTTAGTCGCCAAAATTGGGTTAATTTGGGTTAGTTTTAACTTACTTTAACATTTTTAATCTGTTCTGATATCGTTTAGCCCGTTTCGTGCATTTATTCTCTTTTGGTTAATTTTGGTTAGTCATTCAATCGACTTTCGATTTCTTTCAGTTAGTTCCATTTTAGTTTAGTAATTTGGACTGGTTCTGACACGTTATTATAACCAATTTAAATGCGAATTTAAAAGTTTTTGGTTAAATTTAGTTAGTCGCCAAAATTCGGTTAATTTGGGTTAGTTTCAACTTAGTTTAATATTTTGAATCTGTTTTGATACGTTTTAGCTCTTTTTGGCGCTTTTAGTTAGCGTTGGTTAGTCGTTCAATCAACTTTCGTTAAAGTTAAATTAGTTTAAATATAGTTTAGTCATTTGAACCAGTACTTTATAAACAATTTTAATGTTTTTGGTTAGTTTTGGTTAGTCGCTAAAATTCGGTTAATTTGTATCAGTTTTAGCTTACTTTAACATTTTTAATCTGTTCTAATACGTTTTAGCCCGTTTTTTGGTGTTTTGGTTAGTTTTGGTTAGTCATTCAATCAACTTTCGGTTAGTCTCAGTTAGGTCAAATTTATTTTAGAACCGATTCCGGTACGTTATTATAACCAATTTGAATGTCTTAGTTTCATTTCAGCTAGTCGCCAATATTCGGTTATTTTGGGTTAGTTTCAACTTACTTTAATATTTTAAATCTGTTTCGATACGTCTTAGCTCTTTTTGGTGCTTTTGCTTAGTTTTGGGTTAGTCGTTCAATCAACATTCGATAAATATCAGTTGGTTTTAATATATTTGAGCCCTTTGATCCGGTGCCGGTACGCTATAAGCAATTTGAACGTTTTTGGTTACTTTTGGTTAATCGGCAAAATTCGGTTAATTTGGGTTAGTTTTGATTTGCTTTAACATTTTAAATGTGTTCTGATAGGTTTTAGCTCGTTTTGCTTCTTTTAGTTAGTTAGTTTTGGTTATAGTCATTCAATCAACTTTCGGTTATTTTGAGTTAGTTCCAACTTATTTTAATCATTTGAACCGGTTCCGATACCTTAATTATGACCAATTTTAATGTTTTTGGTTAGTCGGCAAAATTCAGTTTAGTTGGGTTAGTTTTAACTTACTTCCATATATTTAATTTGTTCCTATACGTTTTAGCCCGTTTTGGGTTTTTTGTTACTCTTGGTTAGTCATTCAAAGAACTTTCGGTTACTTTCAGTTAGTTCCAATTTATTTTAGTCATTTAAACCGGTTTCCATACGTTCCATACTCCATACGTCTATTCTGTGGCTGCGCGTGCCAGAGTTTTGGTGTTCGAAATTGTCGATACCTTTTTTCATACCAGTTTTGATACCCAACCAGTCTGAACAAAAAAAATTGGTGGTATGGTGATGGAACTTTATAGACTTTTAATCTTTTATAATTTAATATCTCTCAAAAATATTAATAAAGACTTTTCAATACATTTAAATAGCATTCCTACCTACTCAAGACAATCAAATTTAAATTATGTGTTAAAAAATTCGTTTCCAAACTTGAAAATTTTCGGTCTCAAATTTCCCAATCTTTCAATATCCAGATTTAATTTAAGAATCGAACTCTATAAACGACCCACAAATTCCCACTTTTAGATTTGCCTAATCAATTTAGATTTGAATTTTGGTGAAAGAAAATAATTATGAAAAATGAAAATACTACGCCTATGTTTGTTTACCCACTAGCCACTTTCTGTACCACAATTTCATTGATAAATACGCACGTCACAGTCTGTGGTATACGATGCAGTTTTCTACAAAATTATGAATGACAGACTTTGTCTTTTTAAGTAAGTAGTCTTAGGTTGTAACAACGTTTACTCATCTGCACCGGCACCCCACCAAAGAAGCAGTCCTGCATCCAGCCGCATAATCGTGAAAAACAAACACCTCAATGTATGTCAAACCTCAAGGCCGTATCAGCTACACTATGAAGGAACACATTCGGACATTCGGCCAATCACTGAGCTTTCACAAGCGTTTAACGGAGGTAATCAAGTTAGCTTCTAAATTTCTGATCTTTAACAAAACCGAATTTTATAAAATCTAGTTAACGTATTTCGACCAGATTTACGCTAAAATTCATAAGGCTATTTAAGACAATCGCTGACCTAAGGTTTTACATAACTTCGCAGTATTTACATTATTTGTCCTTCCTGTTTCCGGAGGACGTAGATTATTCCGCCAGAAGGGGCGGTGACAAAGGGCGGTAACAACTCCTTCGAGTTAATCTAGTTCTCACGTTCTAGAAAGTAGTTGCATCTCAACTCCCAAACGAACAAGTCGCGCTAAGGGCGTTTTCCCCCCGGCATGGCGCCAAGCCGCGCGATGCCAGAAAGTTTTCACGTTTTAAGACCACCTAATCTTTCAGGATATCTACTCAAGTGACATTGTGGTATCCAGTCATCTCAAGTCTACAAGTAAAGGTATTTATCGGCACACTGCCTGCCATTATTCTCTAATTCAGTATGACTCTGTACCATCGCTCTACTAGCGTCCTCATGGCAATCGCCCATGGGGATTCTCACAAATCGAGTCTTGTCTCGAGCCCCAAGTAGTAAACTCGCATGTTTACAATGTTCTCCTAGTCAGTAAGACGCTTTATTAGCATACCCGGCACTTGTCTGCCAATATATCTCTATGCTTTATCAGAGTATAATCTTGTTATACTCTGGCCTTATTCTAATATAAGGATTACCAGACACTTGTCTGCCCATATTCAAGATCGCACAAATGCTATTTCCCCTACGCGGAATTCAGTTTACCTATGCTACCTGCATCAGTAATCTTTTTTGCCTGTATAAATAAAAACCGCACTCACAAAGGCATCCATGTCATGCTATTATGCAATAACTGCATACCATCTCAAACTGCTACATTCAATTCATTCTTATTTGCAAGAAATTGAAGTTCATTGTATATAGAAGCTACAATAATAGAGACTTAGTAAGTGTTTAAGTGACTTTCCCATATGCTGGAAGACAAACAGCTGAACAATTGAACGCTACTCGTCAATTAGTGAATCTAGTGTACATAGTAGCTTATAGGTGGACATTAACGTAATATTTATCCTGTTGTTATTGCTTGTATATTACTGTATTTCATATCAGAGTTATCTCAGCTAACCGAGCTCACACTGAGCTGTTCCGCAGGAACTTTAATGAACATTTAAGTGTATATAGCTGCAAGACAGCGTTTATAATCATATACTAGTTTAGAATTACAACTGTTTATACAATGCTTTAGCTTTTAAGGTATTATTCTTGTAATATTCGTGCAAGGTCGATACGTAGCATCGACTGATATTGTCCATATCGTAGCACTGACTACATACAATCATTTAATGTTTATATTTTGTTTATTTATGAGCTTCCAGTTATTTTCAGGGAAAATAACTTATTAAAATATTTATATAATGCTAAAGGTTTTTGTTTTATTTACAAAATCACTTTAGAACTAGCCCCGATGGTAAATTTTAGTGCCTATGAGCACTCTCTGTTTGTTTAGAAAATCGACCAAGATCGAATCTGAAAAATGTCCTCTTGGTGAAAAGTAGATTTCATTGACCAACATGTTAGTAAATTGTTGTCCACAAAGCCATTTTTATTATCAATATGTGTGATTATTAACTGGGTTCATTTACCAAAATATGCTTTCATTTTAATAAGTCTATGAAAGTTTGGCGCGAAGTTGTTATATTTTTGTCCTGCCATATTTTGTCAACTGTGTTAGCCCAGTTTATCCACGTTTCATCCAAATAATAAATATTTACATTATCTCTCCCATATCGTCTTACTGCTCTTATGCAGATTTTGGCAACGGATTTTCTATAATTCTCCATAGACGTTTTCGCACTTCATCCATTAGTTTTAAAAAATGTGAGTATTTCTTTCTCAAAATAAAATAAATGTATAAATCCTCTTACATCGGTTCTTGAACATCATCGATATCAATCTCTTTTCTTCCTATTTTCTCCTTGGTAGTTTGATTGGACCGCGTTTTTCCCCACGTAATAGTTCGTATCTTGTTAGATATCCGATCCCAGTTATGTTTGAACATATTTTAACTATTTTTACAACACTGGTTTTCGGGTTTTGGTGTTTAAGAGATTGTGGATAATAAGAGACGGGAGCGATTTACACGATCAAACAGTTTCACTTCTTACCAGAAGTTAGTCAAACACTGATATGTTTTTGTTCCTTCATTTACCCGCTGCTGCAAAGGTTATAATAGGCAGGTGTGTGATCAATAATGTTTGCATGAAATGAAAAGCAGGTGCTGCGTCTTTATAATAGTCGTAACAAGATTTTCAAAATACACTGTTCTCTGCTTCTTGGATGTTTTATTACTTTCTGTAATTATAAACCGAATTTTAGCACCCTCCACCTGGAAAACCAAGCATTTCCGCTTGCCTATAAAATCACTTTTTCATTATATGCAGACTATATTTCTATAATCTTATTTCAATTAAAAATTAATTTCAAAACTAAATTAAAAGATTCAGCAACTCGGGGCCGCTGGTCACCACGAATTGACAGAAATAAGAATGTACTCAAAGCTCTGCTCTTAAGGAAGCAAGGTACAGAGTCCCAGAAAAAAAAAACAGAATCAACAAAGAAAGACATTTCCCTTTTACATCCTATAGAAAGTAAAATGTTTCAAACCAAAAAAATCCGACCAAACAGTCGCCTTCAAAATTAAATCGCTGATGGTTGTCTTTATTGGTTCACAAAACCTTTCAGTCGAAACTTAAGCTGAAGAACCACTTGATCCTTTTGAATTGGCCAGCAGTATACTATTTGTAGCAAGCCACTTCACCAAAAGATTATTGGTTTAAATTGGACTGCACTTGTCTCTTATTAAATCAGCGTTTTAAATAATTATTGATAACGCTGCTTTGTAGAAATTACGTTTTACAAGAGACAAGTCTCCCTCGTATAACAATTATAGTGAGATTAGTAGAAATAGCAGTTTCCCATGTATTTTTGCGGTTTTCGTGCACTTGACGAAACCGCAAAAGATCTGAGTAGTACGTTACATTGTGCTCGTGACGGAGCGTCTGTATTTTTGATGTTTTGCCATGTCGCGGGTAGATCAGATTAAGTTTTATTGCTCTCGTTTTGTTCATTTAGATTTAGTTTAGCAAGATTTACCATGATTCAGTTTATTTATGAAATTCGTGAATCGAATTAGAATTGTTTTGCGGAGGTTGTCAGGAGAGTGATGGTGCGAAAGCTGAGAACGGCATCTTTCATCAGGTGATCCTAAAAACACGTAAGAACGATCAATTGAAAATTGTCCGCAGAAAGAACTCTGGGTACCCGATATACATTAAGCATTCACTTGATGATTCCCAAAGAATCTTTAAAACTGAACAGATATTGTTCATCGGAATGGTGACAATTAGAAATTGCAAAGTGAGAAATAGAGGTTGATTTAAAACAGTACTAGATACCTCTATTTTGAATATGACTAGAGTTTTGATGGTGTACCAGAGTTTATTGCCAATTGGCGAGGTATTACCAGGTTGTGGTCGATTGTGTAATGTTGATAGCGCGGTGCCTTCGAGTTGGTCTTGTGAGATATGGAGGACCCTCACTTGTCCTCTCGATTGACACACTTGGGTTCTAAGATCTCGGCATGTATTGTCTTAATTTCCGAGTGTTTAGAGTACCTGTTGTTAGGGACTGAAATTAAATCGTAATATATGTACTTGTATTTTCTTTTTCATTTTATTTTTCCTTTCGATTTTTATTTTCCTAATTCCTTCTTTTAAGCTATAACTTTGTGAATATGTTCTTGATATAGAAAGACATGTTCCATATTTATAGGAAATGAATACTGATATTGCAAAAGCGTTGTTAACGAAATATTTTCAATATAAAAGCGTGGTTCTTGTAGACAACTATTTAAGGACAGGGTATATTCAACTGAACATATGTAGTGCTTGATTTCACTTTTGTTTCTGATAGAGCCAAAATATGAGACTAGTGGACTGAGTTAGTATTTGTGTTGGTGCCTCTTATGTTGCAGAAGACCATTCGCAGTCTATTTTCTGTCTTGGAGACGTTCAGTCCTGATGGTCCGCCCAGGTCAGCTATAGTGAGACATCTAAATCGTCAATTTAGCCCTTTTATTTTCTGTATATTTTTGTGTAGAACTATTAATAATGAGTAAGAGTGTATGTGTTGTTAGGGACTCAAATTAGCTCGTAATGTGTGAACTTGTTTTTTTTTATTTTTTTTCGTGACTTTTATTTCCTTAATATCTTTTTTAAACTTTAAGCTTTTAGAATCTTTCGTTATTATAGAAAGTCATGTTTCACATCTAGAACTAAATTAATTATAATCGTGATATAGTATTGTCACCATCAGTATAATTCGTGACACCACGCCTTGGTATGGCGTGCAGGTTATGGAGCTCATATTAGTGATCGAACCACGTTAGGCGAAAAGAGATAATAAAGAAGGCACCTCGGTAGAACAATAATAATGTCCAGTGGTCAAAGACTCAATGAATCAATACTACACCCTATTACCAAAACACGCATGTTATTTTGGCTGAAACATGGTTTGTTTCAGCCGTTTATAGGTTCCGGCCCCTGTATCATAATAAAGTTTTTTAAGAGCGGTGCGTGTCTTAATTTATGGTTAGGTTTGTTTATTTCATTAGGTAATTATTTATGTGTTCTCAGTTTATCTTAATTTCACTCAGCACTTTAAGGCACTGTAACTTTTTAATACTAAAAATCATTTGACTTAAAATTTTGACAGATCTTAGGTAGATTCAACTTTAGTACCTTAACCGGGTACCCCCAAGAAACAACGTCCCTGTGAGCTGCACATGTTGAGTTGGGTTTGAGGATTAGAATATCGGTAGAACAATCAGAGTCACGCCCCTGTGGACTGTACTAATGATTAGAGCGGAATAAGTGAGAGACAAAACACTGTCGACTGATGGTCCTCTTTACTATATATATATATAATAAAATCTAATAATTATTGCAACTTTAAGGTTGATAATTGACTGCACTGTTCGCTTGCGTTGTTTATAATTTATCTTGGATGTTTACGTAATATTTTGCAAGTTCAAGGTTAGGACAGGGTGGTACTTAATTAGTAGTTTAAATATTTTTATTAGTTCACAGTATAATGGAATTAATAAAGGCTTTTGAATTTTATATGATTTCAATTATATATTAACCAAGGACTTATATGCAATCGATACTAATGTTGAGCAACGGCTCTCAGCCGGCAGATTCTCTCACACCAGAAGCATCACAGTAGAGCGACAGAATGTCCCCTTCAACACCCAACACGGACGCCCCAAGGTTCCGGGGATGAAACTAGTAGCAGAAAGACCGAACGCGCAATAAGCGCAAGTGCCGTGTTCACCAAACCGGACCTCCAAGTGAGGATGGCAGATCACACCGAGGAGAGTGATATCGAGATAATCACGGTGGAATTTGACGAATACACGGTGACCTCACTGTATAAGCTTCCAAATGTATATTTCCACTTTGAACCACCAGTAAAACCCGGTAAAAAGAAAACGCATTTCATCATCGGCGACTTCAATAGCCATAGTCACGTATGGGAATATGCACAAGACGACAAAAACGGTGAAGCCGTTCTGGCGTGGGCCGAGTCAAACCACCTGGCACTTATCCACGGCAGCAATACAACTTAGATCTCCTATTCGTCGGCGAGGAAATAGTACAACTGTGCTTTAAGTCCATCTGAGCTCCCATCCCAAATACACAACATCGCCCAATAATGTGCCAATAGTTCTACCGCAAAGAATAAACTTCAGAAGGATATATAATTTCAGGAAGGCAGACTAGCCTAAATTCACCAGAAAACTAGAAGAGAGAGTCGAGACAGATAGCCCATATCCAGAGAACTATGACAGCTTCGTGGGCACCGTCAAAACCTGTTCCCGAGCGCCGATTCCAAGGGGATGCAGAACAAGTTACGTACCAGGACTTACCCAGGAAGCAATAGCCCTACTGGAAGAGTATCAAACGCTCTTCGAAAGAAACCCCTTCAGCGAAGAAATCCTCACCAAATGAAGAGCTATTACCTCCCTGATATCAGAAGTGAGAAGGGAGCAACGGACCAAATTGATGGAGGAAACTGATTTTGACAGAGATAGTCAAAAGGCTTGGAAACTCATAAAACGCCTAGTCAACGACCCCACCAAATCAAATCTGTACGCGAACGTTACATCAGACCAAATTGCACATCAGCTTACCACAAATGGAAAGCCACCAAGTTCTGATAACTTAAAGACAAAAAAGATGGGCATAGAACGAAACCCCCCTCAGGAGACCGAGGAACTCTCCAAGCCATTTACCTTGGCGGAACTGGAGAAGGCGATCAGTAAGTACAAAATGCGGAAAGCAGCCGGCGTTGATGATATATGCGTCGAGCAAGTAAAGCACTTTGGACCTGTGACAAGGAAATGGCTAGTCGACATGATGAATAACTGCATGACATGCTGCAAAATTCCAAAAGTCTGGAGAAAATCCCGAGTTAATGCCATCCTAAAACCAGGCAAAGAACGTGACAATCCTAAAAACTATAGGCCGATTTCTCTGCTATGCCGTCTGTATAAGGTTTTGGAAAGGATGATACTGCACAGAATCACTGATGCCATCGAGCCCCTCCAGATCCCACAACAAGCAGGTTTCAGACAGGGCAAATGCTGTATATTACATTTGCTAAAATTAACGCAACACATAGAGGACGGGTTTGAGAACAGGAAGATTAGCTGTCTTTCTAGACCTACCAGCAGCCTACGATACAGTCAATCACCGACTGCTACTAGGGAAAATATACGCACTGAGAAGGGACTATAGACTAACCTTACTCATTGGAAACCTCCTCCAGAACCGAAGATTCTTCGTGGATTTCTAGGGACGGAGAAGCCGGTGGACGACACAGAAAAATGGTCTCCCTCAAGGAAGTGTACTGGCTCCAATACTTTTCAACGTCTAAACCAACGACCAGCCCCTCCCCCAAGGCACCGAAAGTTTCATATATGCAGATGATTGCGCCATTACCGCCCAAGCAGATCGCTTTGAAACTGTTGAAAAGGACCTGTCAGCAGCCCTCGTACAGCTTGCCACCTACTATAAGGAGAACGACCTCAAACCCAACCCAGGTAAAACCCAAACTTGCGCTTTCCACCTAAAGAATAGACAAGCTGCAAGAAGTCTACAATTTAACTGGGATGGAGTGCCCCTGGAACACTGCGAAACACCAAAATACCTAGGCGTCACCCTGAACAGAGCACTCACCTATAAAAAGCATTGAATGAACACCAAACACAAAGTAGCCGCGAGAAACAATATTGTGCGCAAACTAACGGGCACCACATGGGGAGCACAACCTGGAATAGTGAGAACAAGTGGCCAGGAAAGTAAAGACAAAGGCGTCGGCCTCACCAGCCCACCCGCTGTACGAACACCAGCCAGCACCACACCAGGGCACCACATGGGGAGCACAACCTGGAATAGTGAGAACCAGTGGCCAGGAAAGAAAAGACAAAGGCGTCCGCTTCACCAGCCCACCCGCTGTACGAACACCAGCCAGCTCGCCGCCAACTAAAATCTAGAAAAATTTCCTGCTCACAGCAGAGAACATCGTCGGGATACCGCAGCAAGTGAGGCTGGCAATGTGGCAAGAAGAAAACGCACACCTTAGGGAATGATTAGTTCCAAACGAAGAGCTCTCTCCAGGCTATATGGAAAGGTGCACGACATGGAAATCTCTTAACAGGTTGCGCTGTGGTGTCACACGATACAAAGAGAATATGCGCAAGCACCTGCACCATGGAGGATTTGGTGAATGCCACCCCGGAGGCGCTGGACGTGGCCATCAAGTTCTGGTCCAAGACATCATAAAATGAATTACATGACTTGTGTATACATACTTTATATTTTTATTATTTTTTTCTCTATAATTTGTGTTTGTTGTTTACACTTATGATCTGTATTTGCTAATACTTGCTATGTTTTTCTGCTAATTTTATATACGATGCTTCTGACACGATTAAATAAATAAAGATACTAATGTTTGAGGGGTCTCCTGCTCTGCTGGCTCATAGCCAGCACTGATCGGCCTCAGACAGCCCTGGAGGAAGCTTACTACAGAAGAGCATTGCATACACTCAATGCCCATTGAAACGCATTCAAAATTGGAAGAAAGTAGAGTCCAAAATCGACTGCGGGCAGAAAGCCTGAAGAACACAAATGCCAACAGTCACCGTAGCCAAAGGAAAAAGCGAGTTATCACTAGCATACTCTAAAAAGAAGTAGATTTTAGAGCCCGGCAAAAAAGTGGGGTGATTGAAGGTGACGTGACAAAAAGTGACCTTCAATCGATCTCTGCGACATCTTCGCAGTTACAGCCGAGTATACCAATCACAGAGGCTACGCCTACTAGAATCAAGAAAGCTCCGCCCACAAATCAGACCACTGAGCTGGACACGCCCATGGAAGTAGTCTCAGACTGGAGTCAAAGTACGCAATTTAAAGTACCATTGAAAACTTTAAAATTCAAGCGTAATATAAGACAGGTCTACCTGGATGTTGGCGGCGAATCAGCCGTTTCATATATTTCATATCTCTTTATTGATAGCCATACAATATATGGATGTACAAGTCAAAGTCCTATATACTAAGTAAATTGCATAACATTAAAATTATAAAAAAACACACCACTAGATTTACACCTAGACAAACTAAAATTAAGTAGTCTCTTACAGAGTAAAATGCCCCATCCAACAGAATAGTCTTGACCACATTTTAAAATTTATTCAGAGGATGACTTCTGACCGACTGGGGAAGTTTATTAAAAAGCTTTTTCCCGACATAAGCGGGAGACCATTCAAACCTTGCCAATCTATGAGAATCCAATGCTAAAAGGTCCCCGTATCTTGTGAAATATGAGTGAAAATCACTACCCGAGGGATAGTCATCAAGATTCAGCCTAGTAAACAATAAGGACCTTAAAATATAAATGCAAGGAAATGTCAATATCCTATGCCTTACAAATATAGGCTTACAACTCTCCCCATTCGGCATTCCAAACAACAACTTGATAACTCTCTTCTGGGCAATGAAGATTCTACTGCTTTCAGCACAATCTCCCCAAAAAATTACATCATAGTTCAAGTGACAATATATCAACGAATAGTAAATATTCAGTTCTTCCTATATGTTAAGGGTATCCTTCAATCTAGAAATTGCAAAGAAACCTGAGTTAATTTTAGATGTCACATGTTCAACATGTGCACCCCATGATAGAGTATCAACCAGATGGAGCCCTAAAAATTTTGTACACTCAGTATGCTTCACAGAGTCAATTTCAACCATTGGCACATTTCTACGAGATCTAAAGTGAATAAAAACAGTTTTATTAAGATTTAGTATTAAGCCATTACTGGCACACCACCTGTCAAACTGATCCATAATACTTTCGACCTTCTGTCGGAGCTCCTCAGCAGTCTGTGCTGAGACCAATACCGTGGTGTCATCCGCAAACATAGTGACGCAGCCTCCGGTGACGTAATCAGTTATTTCGTTAACAAACAACAAGAACAGTAATGGCCCCAGCACAGACCCCTGAGGCACACCGATATCCACCTCATACATATCTGAAAAAACACAACCAACCTTAAGGCAAAACCTTCTATCCGTAAGGTAGGATGCCAGCAGGTCCAGGTTTCCTCCTTGCATAAAGCTTAACCAGAAGAAAGTTGATGTCCAAAGTATCAAAGGCTCGCGAAAGATCGAAGAAGACCCCGGCCACAAAAAAACCCTCATCCAGTTTTTTGTAAACTGCCCCGAGAAAACTGGCAGCCGCGGTCTCCGTCGATCT
>MU190126.1:69615-84818 GCA_016904865.1 Pissodes strobi | reverse complement strand
ATGCTTGATAATAAAAAAGGCCATAAGGAAATGTTCTTGAAAGGTTTTATATTTTCGTTTTGAAAGATTTCTTATTTTTCGCATCTCTGGAATAAGTGCGAAAAATACCCTTCAAAAACATCGGCAGTCTTTCCCTCATGACATTCTTTAGTTGATTTTAATTGAAAGGTTAGGCAACCATCATTTAGAATTCCTCATCGCTTCTAGCATGTGCTATTAGCCCGAAGGTGTTTTAAAGTCTGTTGACAAGCCTTCATTAATGTGCCTTACTATGAGATATAATATTCATCGATTACTCATGTCTCAGAACTTCACATCACAATTTCCGATATCTTTACCAAACTTCATCTCTAGACAAGGGTTCTGTCCAGATAAAGTACCAAAAATATTATATGAAGAATTGCTGTTTTAATCCCTTCAGAACTTTCTGCCATATCTTCAGTTTCTCACTCCAAACTAGAATTTTCCCAAATGATTGGAAAGAAGGTTTTGTGAAGCCAATTTTTAAATCGGGTATCAGTTCATCGGTAACAAAATACCGTTGTATATGTGTTCAAATCAAATCAAATCAAAATATATTTAATGCTAACATACAGGGCAGTACTTACACACGTCAAAAAAGGAAATTAACATCATGTAATTAAAAAAAAAGATTACACAATGACACTTAACAATAAAACTTAACATTAACACTAAACCAAATCACAATTTAAGAATTCATCAAATGAATAAAAAGCTCCCTGTAACAAAAATTCATTAATCGTGTTCCTGAATTGAACTTCGGGTAGTACCCTTACGTTCCCAGATAAACAATTAAAAAACTTTATGCCCCAATATCTAGAGCCAGTCTGACACCTCTTCAGTCGGCAATATGCTGGCACTAAATTATTACTTCCCCATGTTTCATGGCTATGGACTTCATGTGCACTCTGTAGTTCCCAAGATATTTTTTAATGTGCATCAGGACCGCTAGGCTCACGAAGGTTTGCCTGCAATCCTCCCTAAATCCCAGTCCCGCCACAACTCGCACAGCCTTCCGCTGCAATCCGAAAACACGACTAGCCTGAGCTGCATGACCTCAGATCAGCAGAGTATAGGAAAAGGTGGAGTGAAACAGGGCAAAATAGGCCGTCCTTAAAACCGACAAAGAAACACACTCAGACAAGCATCGAAGCGCAAACAAACCGCTTCCGAGCCCTTTCGCCACTTAATCTATGTGGATATTCCATTTTAGTTCGGAATCTACAAGAACATCCAAGAATTTTACATATTTTTTGTTTTCAGTCGAATCCTCCAGATTCCGTAGCGAGAAGATAACTTTGTTCGTTTTATCCTGATTCAGAAGCAGCTTGTTTGCACCAAACCACTCAGTAGCAATCAATTGTGCATCCCATAGCCCCATCTTCCCTTCATCCAGGGAACCTGCGGAGACAGAGAGTGTAGTGTCATCTGCAAAGAGAGTGTAGTGTGCGTTCGTATTGTCAAAAGGCAAATCATTGATATATATCAAAAAAAGAATAGGTCCCAAAATTGAACCTTGGGGTACCCCTATATTAATTACACTCTCCGCAGACGCCACCCTACCCGCCTTCACAACTTGAACCCTGTTTTGCAAATAAGATTTTAAAAGTGAAATGCTGTTTGCTGTCAGATTATAGAATTCTAGTTTCTGTAGGAGAAGGTCATGGGTCACACAATCGAACGCTTTGCTCAGGTCACGAAAAGCACCGCATCATACTTCAGGGCCTCAAAGGACTCAATTACTCGGTCAACTAGATTACGTATCCCCAAAACCGTACTCTTTTCTTTGCGAAAGCCAAATTGGCATTCTGCAAAACAACCAGTATTTTCAAAATGATCCACCAATCTCAGAGCCACACGCTTCTCTACTATCTTGGATATTATCGGCAGAAGGCTGATTGTCTGTAGTTGGATACTTCATTTTCATCACCCTTTTTAAAGATTGGTATGATCGTGGCCATTTTAAAGACATCTGGAAAAGTATTTTCTCGAAACCATAAGTTAACAAGCTTCGTTAGTGGAATTATTATTAGATTTCTTATACACTCTACAAGATTTACACTGTCACAACTAGTTTTATTTTTGAGATGTGAAATAATATCTCTCATTTCATTATAGGTAATATCAGTGAATGAAAAGGAATCAGCAGGTGGGATAATGTTTTCAAAATTTCGTAAAGGATCAGGTACCTATTAGGTATATCCTTAATTAAGTTGGTAGCTATATTAGTGAAACAATTCAGCCGATATATTGGAGGATGTTTGTTCTTTACTGCATGATTTACGATGTTTGTTAATAACGTTCCACATAGTCTTTGTCGGGTTAGAATTATGGCCCTATCATTCGCACTCACCCTTGCATCTTTTATTGCCCTCTTATAGGTTTTCTTAAATACTTTATACTCTCGTACATTTTTAGGTTGATTATACTGCCTACTTATTTCTCCCAAAAATTTTAGATGTTCCCTCATTTCCTTTAAGTCATCATTAAACCAGGAGGTGTTACCTGGCTGACCTGAACGTATAGTAATTTGTTTCATAGGAAATGCTTTCTGATATGAGGATTCCAGGATCTGGATAAATTGAGAATATTTTATATTAATGTTGGAATTAGGATCGGCAATGAATTCAAAAGATGAGTTTTCTATTAAATTATAAAAGAGTACCATGCCACGGTGCCTAATTGGCCAGCATAACCTATTTTCCTGTTTAAGAGTTGATTTTTGTTTTGTTATACCAAACTGAATAAGTTGCGAGGCATGATCAGAGAAATCAGTTTCAATGTTCTCAGCAGAGACCTGTTCTAAAGAAAAAATTGTTGTCTATACAAGAATCCCTAGTTGGTCCTTCTATAGTTTTAAAAAAACCAAAACACCAAACAGATCACAAAGGAGGACTGCCTCTCGTTCATTTGTATCAAAGTGCACATTGAAGTCCCCAGCCAACAACAGGTTCTTATTTATACCTCATCCATTAAGGAAATATTCTAAAAGAGTTCAAAAGATGTCAAAACTACCAGACGGAGACCTATAAATAGACAAAATATAAAAATTAAAACTTTGAACATGAATACAAGACATTTCGATACATTTTTCAACATTAAAATTTAATATAAAATTCACTGGTTGGACCTCCAAGTTAGTCTTACTAAATATAGCTGTTCCACCTCCAAGGTTCACACAACCAATGTTCCGTCAAGCAGACAATGCTTATATCTTTGTCAGCAAGAAAAGCTTCTATTTGGCCAATCTTGCTTCTCAGTGACCTTACGTTAGCATGACGTATTTGTATTGTCACAAAGTGTTCTTCAGCTCTCCTCCTTACAGGTTATACGATTCGTCGGATATTCATAAAAAAATTCACAGACATGCCTTTTTCCACTTATCAGGGTTGAGAAATAGGTCTGTACAACCTTCTTCTGCAGCAACTTTAAAACTACTTTTTATGTACTCTTTTTTGGTTCTTAGCTTTTGACAATAACTTGTGATATTTAAATTAGCCTTTATATATTCTTGAATCTGTTTAGGGGTAGTTTCTGGCTTAAAGCCTGATAAGAAAAACATTTTGTTGTTTGTCCTTGTAGCAATGTTTTGAGAACTCAGCTCTCGGCTTCCTCTTATAGGTGTTGGTCTCTTTTTTACAGTTTTGGTTTTCTGGATGTATCTTCATGTCTTTTCTGTTAGCCACAACTTTGTTTTTGGAAATTTTCTTAGTTCCCAAAATTTCGTTTGTTTACGACAGTTTTCTAACAAGTATGGTTAGGAGTCTTCTCTTTTTTTTCTTCATGATCTGTCAGTTGTTGGTAGCAACAGCCTCGGCACAGAGAATATATTGGTCCAGTGCCTCGGTAGAAGAATTTGGTTTTGGCCCAGGTGATGATGCGGGGGAAACACCCCAACTTGTGTATTAACCTATCGTTATTCACCGTATAGTTTGGTGATAACATCCTGTATGTCCGTAATATGAATGAGTCATAATTAAACCCAAATAAATTTGTTTTATCCCAGGTAAACAGCAATTTGTGCATTTAAAGCATTGTATCTCAGTTACTGCTTAGTTCGAACCTGAATTGTCGGTAGAATAGATTTCGTTATATAAAACAATCGCTGTAAAGCAAGTTGTCACTCCGTCAAGGAAATTGTTATTAAACGTTCTCAATATAATATATCTTTGTCTCCGTCAGTATTGTGTAGACAACAATATGTCAAATAAAGAAGGAACATATTTCTACGCTCTCAAATGCATCCCGCGTCCGCGCAATTCCTACTTTATTTCTCCCTGTCGCGGTATGAAAAATTAGATTTT
Organism: Pissodes strobi; assembly: GCA_016904865.1. NCBI lineage: Eukaryota > Metazoa > Arthropoda > Insecta > Coleoptera > Curculionidae > Pissodes > Pissodes strobi. The sequence continues at coordinate 80,493 of MU190126.1, read as the reverse complement.
AGTTTTAGTGTCTGAAAAACACTCACTCGTGAAGCAACCAACGGTCCAGTCACCGCTCTGCTTGAGTTTGGCGCCAAAAACATCGGCCTCTGTCGCTGTCCTGATTGACGACAAGATGTTTAGTTAGTTTTCTCAAAATTTATGTTTAATTAGTCGAAGAAGTAATAAGCGCCTTACAAACACTCACACGTGAAGCATCAGCCTTTGTCGCTGCCCTGCTTGAATTTGGCGCCAAGAACATCTACCCAGTTGTAGCTCTGTTTGACGCCAAGATATTTAGTAGTTTCTCCTTTGTTTGCGCAGATATTTAGAAAATATCTGCTGTACTATGTGTTCACTTTTTTAACACTGAATTAAGGACCCTTTGGGCGTTTTAACGCATTTTCCCGAGACATACAACTCGTAGTATCTTTAATTTTTTTTTTGCCTGTTCGTATTTTATAATTTATTTTTACACAGCTTAGATCACTAGATATACTACAACCTAACCGGTAAATGTCGTGCTCCGTGTTTTATATATTTATCGTGTTTTTATTAAAAAGTTAATAATAGTGCGTGGTATCACAGTGTGTAGTTTCTGATTATGCATAAAGTTACTGCGATTTTGACGGATATTGACTGAAAATGATTTTAAATTAATGAAATTATTTATTTAATACAAATAGTTTTTTGGTTTGCAATAATTGTAACTTGTTTGTTATAATTGTGTTGTGAGCTCGTCCATTAACCACCCAGTGGACATAGTTATGCAGAAAGCTTCCAACCCACAAAAGTACAGTGTCGAAAAAATTGATATTATATTATTTTTTAACAATTATATAATAATATATAATATATTTAAAAAGAAAAAAATGCTTTGTATTTTTTATCTGGTAAAATAATCTACTTTTAACAAAATCAAACTTCAAAAAAGTATTTAGTTTAATTTTTTGAAAAATACAGCCATTTCTTGGACGTTGGTTGCTCTCTGCATTATTGGGTATTATTAAAAAAGAACGAAAATTCAAACTGCTTCAGACCGGGTCTACGTGACCCAGCGTTACGTATAACGTGCCACACCGAGTTAAGTTGAGAATTGGGGGGACTGTACGTCCAGATATTCTCTAATTAGTCAGTCGTACTTAGGGGGGCATAGTGAGTGTTTGTGTTGGTTTCGCGAAAATCGTGAAAATTACCTAAGAACAATATTTTACTGACAATCGTCTTTATACACCACATATGAAGCAAAAAAATTACAATTAAAAAGAACCCCGTCAACTTCGTAGCCTCGCAGCCGATATTCTTGGAGACTTGGAGTAGTCGTGGAGCACCCGACAATTCCAGTACCAACACCATATAGCCAAAAGGAAGAAATGTGCAATATGTCGCAGAAAAAAGGATCCGGAAAACAAATAATTTATGTGTCGGGTGCAAAGTCACTATTTGTTTGCACTGCACTGTAAAATTGTGCCCCAATTGTAAACATATAGTTTGTTTTTAATATAGTAAAGTTTTGGTTTCGTTTTATTCATTTATTTTAGTATTTTTAAATGTGGGTCTCTGTGACCCGTCAGAAGCAGTTACGCGAAATTCAATTGTCAGAAGCAGTTACGGGTTAAATAAAACAAAATAATTTATTGATACAAAAACTCAATTAACTTCAGAATCAAGAGTAGCTCTATCGATACCTTCATTAATATTATCATCTTGTAATTTTTTGTAGAAATCTTGACAACCTGATGGAACAAGATGCGTCATTTTGTGAGTCTTTTTGCAGCGACCGTCTTGCCATTGGGTCATAGCTCTCTCAATGAAAAAAACTCTTTTATCCTGGTTTTAGTGCTGTTTCTCCCTTCTTTCTTTTTAATATCAATGCTATGCACAGGGTGTCCCAAATTCGAGCCTCATCATTGGGATCTCGGAAACTAGATGAGATACCAGGTCGGTTAAATGGAGGCAAAGTTGTGCAATTTGATGCTGATCAAAATGTCATCTTAAAAGTTTAAAAAATTTCGAATACTTACGAAAATTTTTGGAAAAAACCGAATATTCGCGATTTCATTTTAATTTCTTTATGACTCTATTTGAATAGATATAACAAAATAAATTTCACATTCTCATTGCTACTTTTTCCGTTCTACAAGATGGTGTTATCAGATTTTCAAACCGACGTTTCGTCTTTGAGCTGCCATCATCAACTTTGTTTTTTTAAATACGGCCCTGTATTTTTTATTACGGATTTTAAGAGCATCTAAACTCCCAATTATCCCAAAGCCAATGATGTATCGCACTTATTCGAAAAATTCATATTATTATTGTATTAATCAACCAAGACCGTCAGTCTCCGGCAAGCAGTCCAACGAACCTTGGCTATGGTAGCACTGGTAGCAGCCAAGGAGATCAGCGGATAGAGGGTGCTAAGAATCCCCGGAAGAGACCAGGCTACTAGCAACGACGAACAAAGCAACGAAAACGGAATAAATTATTATTTATAGCTACTTATAACACCAGAACCTTATCGGCAGAGAAAAAACTTACTGAACTGGAGGAAGAACTTAATCATGTAAACTGAGATATACTGAGGATGTGCGATGTCATACGCAGGGGAGAGGAACAACTTATCCTCAAAACTGGACACACCCTATACTATAAAGGAGAAGATAAACATCGGATGAAGGCGTCGGCTTTCTCTTCAAAAAATATATAAAAGATATAGTGGAAATCAAAAGTTTTAGCAGTAGAGTCCTTGCTCTCACATTTAAATTAAACAAAATATACAAGCTGAAGATTATCCGAGCTTATGCTACCACAAGTATACGCATTATAAGATCCTTTACACAAATAGTGCACTATATAAAAATCGGCCTTTCCCATTGGTCGATCCGCATAGCTCTCCGCTCGCTTCGCTCGCTACGGGGGCTCAAGAAAAGGAAACTAACCAGGTGCTAACCCAATCTAACCCAAGACATACCCAAAATCAAGAAAAAAAGCTGTTTAGAAACATAATCTTTAAAAAAAAATTAAAAAAAGCAACGGGGTTCGAACCCGCGTTTTCCAGGTGAGACCCAACGATCTAAACCTCTACATTACTAGAGCTCTTGATAGAAATCGATTGCATCACGCAGACATATCGTAATACGAGATGGATCGACCAATAGGAGAGGTCGATTTTTACATAGTACACTATTTGTGTAAAGGATCTTTAAATGCCAAGTATACATCATGACGAAGAGGTGGTAAACTTCTATGAAGATATATCTAGAGCGATGAGGGCATCACTAACAAAATTTAATGTTCTAATAGGACATCTGATGACTCCGAGTTTGCACTAGGGACCTACGGCTATGGACAACGTAACTACAGAGGTACAGTGCTGCTACAATATCTTCTACACGAGAGAATGAATGCCATGAACTCCTTCTTCAAAAAGAACCCGCAAACAAAATGGACGTGGTGCAGTCCCGACGGTAATACAAGAAATGAAATCGATTTTATTATCACAAATCACTGAACAGTAGCCGAGGATGTTACCATTATGAACAAATGTTCCATAGTTAGAGCAACAGCAAAAATTACCATAAAAAAGAGAGAGAGATACTGACATCACAAGCACATGCTAAGAAATGGACACACATCAAAGATACACTACAATACCAACAATACATTGAAGGAAGCTTATCTCATCTCAAAAAACTAGAAACTGAAGATGTCGACCTCGAAAAACTTAACGAAGAAATTACTGAGACATTAGAGAAGGGCCAAAAAGATTCGCAAACGAAAACGGGAAACTTGAGCAAAGAGACAAGGAATCTTATGGCACAGAGAAGAAAAAGTCCTACTCGAAATCAATACGACCTGAAACGATTCAACAAAGACATTTCTAAAGCGGTAAGAAAGAACATTATGAGATAAACAAGGTAATAGAAAACAACAGAGGCACAAAAATCCTACAGAGAAACCCAAGTGGAACCAGGAAAAATATCTGCAAACTTATAGATCAGCGAGGTAATGCCACAGCTAACAGAGAAGAAATCTTGAAAATAGTTGAACACTTCTACAGGACCCTTTACAAACAACAAGGTTCCGAAAGGGGATATGTACAACTTTCCCGCTTCCAGAATCAAGGGTCTGAAGATATCTCTGATGTAACTATAAGCGAGATAGAAAATGCCCTTACTAGTATGAAGAACAACAGGGCGCCTGGGGAAGACCAGCTGGTAATTGAGGCTCAGTGGGACTCCTATGCTATGTGCTCTCCAAAAGCTATTTAACGCTTGCATTTCTAAAGGAACCACACCAACCCAATGAACCAATGCAATCATTACCTTTGCTCATAAGAAAGGAGCCAATCTTGCCATCTACAGGCCTATAAGCCTCCTATCGCATACCTACAGGTTACTCATGAAGATCATCACACAAATTTTGTTTTCTATCAATCAAAAGAACAGGCGGGTTTCAGAAGAGGCCACGGAATAAACGACCATTTGTTAACCATAGAAGTTCCTATTTAGAGGTCCATAGAGTAGAACAAGCCGCTTATCCTTATTTTCATTGATTTCCAAAAGGCTCTTGATTCCATGCTGCAGGCATTGGTAGAGTCTAGAATTGATCATCGATACATTTCGCTCATTAAACGTATTTACGATAATGAAACATCGTGTGTTAGGCTCCACCAGGATACAGACAAATTTCCTATGAAACAAAGATATGCGATAAGATTTCACCAAAACTCTTCACTACGCTGCTAGAGTTTGCTTTTAAAAAACACAATTGGGATCGCATATTAGTTAATATAGATGGAGAATACCTTAACAAACTGCGATTCGTGGACGATATCATACTCTCCGCACATCGTCTTGATGCACAATAAATGCTTGATGACTTAAATAATTCTACTAGACAAGTAGGACTAAACATCAAGCTTTCAAAATCCCAATTTATGACAAAACTAGTATGCAGCTCAGGGATATTGGCAAAAGATATCCTATTGGAACAGATGTCAGAACCTAGGTCACGAGGTTAAGATTAGCAAAGATAACCAAACGCACAAAATAACCAGAAGAATAGGACTAACGTGGGCAGCTTTTGGTAAATTGGGCTACATACTTAGGTGAAATATTCCTGTATGCCTGAAAAGGAAGGTTTTTAACGTGTGCATCCTTCCGGTCTTGACCTATGGATCGGAAACATTTACATTGACATTGACAAAGAAGAGTGTTTGGTCGCCCAAAGACACATAAGAGATAGGATATCCAATACTGAAATACGACGCAGAACAGGATTGGAAGATGCCATCAACAAAATCACCAAACTTAAGTGGAACTGGGCAGGTCACGTTGCGAGATTACCATACCATATATGGACCATTCGTTTCCTGTAGTGAAAAGTTGTAAAAAGAGCAAGCAAAACGCTTTTGCGCGTCAATTTTTTAAAGAAATTTCAGCTGTGAAGAGTGCTGTAGTGAGTTAAGTGATCACTGCGACCCAATCTCGCTGTTGCATTAAAATGTGGTTTTGGATTTTACGATACGGTTCAAAATCCGGTGGGTTTGCAAACAAAATACTGTAAAATGTAGTCCTTACTGACGTGGTTAGTATAGTAACCACAGCGACTTAAAGGAATATGTAACTATATAATTTGTGATGACTTTAATCTAGCTAACTTCCAGTGGTCTCATTCTGGTGACGGTTTGGGTGTGTCATCACAAGTCAGCACTCTTTATTTGGGTTATAATTATTTGTCTATCAGAAGATTAACATTTCAATTTATATACTAATTATTTATCAAGATCTTATTTTTGTCAAAAACAAATGAATACAGTTATAAATATTTTAATTTTTTTTGGCTGTAAGCTAAAACGGTTTTATACCATTCGTCTTAATATTTGTAACTCTTGTGGGAATCAATTTTGTTGCATCTACAGCTCGTTGCATTACATTTTTAACGTGAAATGCGATTCCGTTTCGAACTTGTCTCGTTTCCAGTTACCAAAAAATAACATATTCAAAATTATCAGCTGATGTACTTGATAATTTTTATTGTTAAATATAAATTGATTTATATATTTTAGATAATAAAATATACAATTTATTGTTATTAATATTCTTTAGAGGTTTATTTTATAGTGCGGTAATTTACCAATTTTTTTCATATTGGTTCGCATTAATGGCGGATTAATCTAATTCGCTAATCAAAAGGACTATCTAACTTAGTCCTTAAAAATTAGCCGATTGGCTTATCCCATCCATTATTAAATGGAAATAATATGATCTCAGTGCTATGCAAAGTTATGATAAACGGATTTAGATTTAGAGCTTAAAAGGTAAGTGCTGTCGATCTGAAATTTGGTACATAGTTCTGAAATTAAAAGGAGAATCCAACATTTTTATAAATTTGTATAAATAATTGGTAGCTTAAAGAATAAAATGCAAATATAAAAAAATGGCAACATCGCCATTAAGTGCAAAATACTGCATCACATTTTATGACTGTGCAAAATTTTGCGTCTGTAGCACCAACCGTATGGCTTAAACTTCGGGAGATCGGGCGCGGACTTTCACTTCTCAACTGACTTATTTTGCCGTTAATTTCAAAAATCGATAACCGGCGGCGCAGCAGTACTGAGTATCTTTCCATCACCAGTTCTTAGATAGTAAATGCTTATTTGTGCGTTTGTGTAGTTTTTAAACTTGTTGCAAAAAGGTGACTTTTAGCTTTCATTGTTAAAGTTTAATATTGAAAAATAATTAGTATAAACGTTTTATAGATGGCGTGCTCCTGGCATCGAGAGCAAGCTCGTTTTAATAAGCTTATGCAACAATGCTTGGAAGAAGATAACGAGGAGCCAGAGAGTGAATAAGACAATTGAGAAAGGTAAGATATGGATAGTGATACCGAACAAGAAATTTCGGGCCCGGAAGTCATTGAATTCCTAGGGGAAGATACTAACTAACTATCTATACACTTGCTTGAAATCAGCTGTGCAATTCTTCTGGTAAACAGCCCTTATTATCGTCAAACTGTCTACAACCTATTGCATCTAACGGTATTTATCGTGCCAGATGTTTCTTCGCAAGGGATTTACAATTTTAGCCTATTAGCTCGCCCTGGAAGTAATAGAAATATAAGTATGTTTAATTCTTGTCAGTAATCCGTTGGTTTTATGAGTTAATTAAATTCCATACTGCGTGAATTTTGATTTCATTTAAACTTGAAATTTTTACTTATTGATTATATAACACACAAATTAGCCTTATTTGAAGAAATTTTAAGGATTTACTGTCATTCCCGAATCTAGTCGAAATTTTACCTGCCCTTTGCGACAAGAAAAATAGGATCGAGCCCTTATGTACTCGTGTCCCCAGAATATAGAGTTAGGTAAAATTAAAAGAATGAAAGTATAAATGTTGTGTAATAAAGTTGGTTCTCACCTGGAATAGTACACATGGAAATGTTGTTTTTTCCCTTTCTCCTTCAGATTGGGTTGCTGGATGACTTCGATTGGATAGCGGCATGTTGACTTATTTATTTTCAGACCGATATATTGGCTATATCAGTAATAAAATTTTACCTGTATATCTATGGACACGTCATGTATCGCCTGTATCAGCCGATTAACATCGTCCGGGCGACACAGCATACGTCGATATTTGAAACTATGAGAATATCCGCAGAGTCAAGGCGAATTAAGCCACGGTCTAGGAAATTAATGGGCCCTGTATCACCCGATTAACGTCGTCCGGGGAACATAATTTCACCGTGACCAAACTCTGCACCACTCTACAGACATTATTACTAAGTAGATTTTGAAGTTCATGTATCCATATGACGGCATCTGTATCAGCCGCTAAACGTCGTCTGGGGAACGCCATATATATAGTGACCCCTGTATCAGCCGATTAACGCCGACCGGGGGCACAATTTCATCGTGATCAAACTCTCCACGATCCCGCAATAATCTGCCAGACTCTTGAGGTACCTAAGCTTTGGACTCTCAATTCAGAATGCCGCAGCGCGTTTCGCGGGCATGCTTTTATATGTTTTTGGGCTCGCGCACCTGTGCTTTTACCCTTACCGCGTCTCCTTTTATGAATGTAGCAGGCTTTTTCAAGGTAATGATTTTAATTTGGATTATTTTTGTTTCTTTCTTTAATTAGGCAATGTAGAATTAAGTAATAAGTAGCAAAATAAAATAGGTCTAAGAAAAAATCTGAAAATAAAAATTATATATGCAGGACAAGGCTGGGTTATTTCATTATGTTAGGCGCCAAGACATTCCATATATGCAATATGGGAGTTTCCGTAGGAAAGCAGCCTGAGGAGAGCGTGTTGTGGGTGCCACCAAAATGAGACAATAATAGGAAAGAACCCCCCACCAAGACAGCAGCTTTGTAACTCCTTCGATGGACCCCGTTCTAATAATTTAGCCAAGAATAATGACCTGGAACACCTGACAAAATTTCTTACCAACGAGGATGCCAAGATGTTTTATCATAATTTAGTCACATATAGAGCTACCCCAGAAGATCACGATAACGTTTATTACGGTTACGAGGAAGACGATGAGTAACGTGGGAACTTCTTACTACATGAATGAAAGTTGCAGTTTTTAACAACAGTGAAGCAGATATTTTGACAGCTAATAATGTGTGAATGTTTATGAATACATTCAGTTTCCTTTTTCACATTAAATATTCTGTATTTTAGATAATATATACTGTTCACTTCGCTTTAATTTAGATTTTTCATATGTTTGAAATGAATAAAAATGCTGGGTATACGTGATGTTTTTATCCGTCCTTGGATTCAAAATGGGGTTCTAATGACTTTTTAATCAACAAAATTGGTCAAAAAGAACTTTAAATGTCATTAAAATCATTGGTTGAAACACAAAAATAAAACCTATTTCACCAGTAGTTGTGAGACCGTAAATTTCGTTTCAAACCCTTCATATATTTTTAGCCGCCAGTATGACGTCATTACAAATGGGTACAATTTCGACTATAAAATTCATGCGCCGGAATACTCAGCAAATCTTCATTCATGCAGATTAAACTGATAAATTGTCCTTTTACCCGATAATTCTCAATATATTTTTGCCAAACATCCTAATCCTAAATTTTTTACTCATTTATATTGAAATGACAAAAACATTAGTAAAGCAAGTACATTGAAGCACCAAAAGTGTATGGATTTATCACACCTCCTGCACCAGCAGCCATTAAAACATGTTTATAAAAATTTAACTCTATTATTTGTTTCACTTTTCCTAAAATTTGTTCATACTTTCTAGGCCGTTTATTTCATTCCACTTCTGTCAGACACACTATTAAAAGTTTCACCAAATTACAATATTTAACATGCAAATAAGCCATAATTTTTGAAACAGTTGTGGGTATACGCCCAAATCTAATATAAATCTGTTCGGATAGCGAAACTACTGTTATAACATAATAAAAATTGAATTTAATGGCTTAAAAATTAGAGCAGTCCAGCGAAACGCGATCTAGAATTCAGAACAATAATTTATTAATTCGAAATTCGTGTTGGTTATTAATTTGTATTTGCTTTTTTCGTTGCGGGGCTTTAAACAGGGCGTGATACACTTTGTGGATCAGATAGTGGTTAACGTCCAAAAACTACACTGAACGGAGGCTTAAATAGTTACATTTAATTATTTAATAGTATATCTACAATATTACATGATTTTTAACGAAATAACTATTATTTTTTTTAAACTAGGCTAGGCTAGATAAGGCGTTATATCTGTTGAAACACGGCATTAGTCTGTTAACCGTCGTTAACAAATTCGTATTTGCGTAATCCTTTTGACGCATCCATCATAACATGCATTTTGTAAACTTTATACTATTTAGAGGATAGAGTTCTTTGAATTTGTATTCTGGGCTTGACGGGGTATTAGCAACTTTAAGCATAAAAAAATGACAGTAATTCTATGAATTGTCTCAAATCTAATATCCATATATGGCCCACCAGAAATGCTAATTAATTTAACTTTTGTGTATCCCCTGTTTCAAAAGCATTCTAGGCACAGAATAAGAAACGATCAGAATATCGACAGAAAGAGAGGGAGCGATGCTTTGGAAGAAATTGGAAGAACGTATTGGCACAAATCCATGTTTTTCGCAAAGCAAGGCGGTCGAGGTCATAGCGGCCAGTATCAAACCTCTCTTTCTGTTCGTATTCTGATTGCTTTATTATTATGTGCTCTAGGCAACACATATCCCCTGTTTCAAAGGTATTTTAGGCAACACAAAAACTAACTTACATCCAGGAACTGCAGAAATTAATAGATTGTTATCTCCTTCTATTCTTTTCTAAAAATGAATTCATTTCCTCATAGTATCTGATTCTATGAAGTCTCTCAAATCTAATATCTATTTATGGCCCACCAGAGATGCTAACTAATCTAATTTTTGTGTATCCCCTGTTTAAAAGGTATTCTAGGCAACACAAAAGCTGACTTACACGCAAGAAATGCAGCAATTAATGGATTGTTACCTCCTTCTATTTTTTTCTAAGCATAAATCCAATTCCTCATAGTATCAGATTCTATGAATCCTCTCGAATCCAATATCTATATATGGCCGACCAGATATGCTAATCAATTTAATTTTTGTGTATCCCTTCTTTCAAAGGTATTCTAGGCAACACAAAAGCAGACTTACATACAAGAACATGAACTGCAGCAATTAATAAATGAATTGTTATCTCCTTCAATTTTTTTACTAAAAATGAGTTCAATTTTTCATAGTATCAGATTCTATGAAGTTTTTCAAATCCAATATCTATATATTGCCCACCAGAGATGCTAATTAATTTAATTTTTGTTTATCCCCTGTTTCAAAGGTATTCTAGGCAACACAAAAGCTGACTTAC
>MU190126.1:44728-69605 GCA_016904865.1 Pissodes strobi | reverse complement strand
TCTAGGCAACACAAAAGCTGACTTACATGCAAGAACTGCAGCAATTATTGGATTGTTATCTCCTTCAATTTTTTTCTAAAAATGAACTCAATTCCCCATAGTATCAGCATCTATGAATATATGGCCCACCAGAGATGCTAATTAATTTAACATTTTTGTATCCCCTGTTTCAAAGGTATTCTAGGCAAAACAAAAGCTGACTTACATGCAAGAACTGCAGCAATTAAAGGATTGTTATCTCCTTCTGTTTTTTTATAAAAATGAATTCAATTCCTCATAGTACCAGATTCCATGAATTCTCTCAAATCCAGTATCTATATATGACGCACCAGAGATGCTAATTAATTTAAGTCTTGTGTATCCCCTGTTTCAAAGGTATTCTAGGCAATACAAAAGCTGAATTACATGCAAGAACTGCAGCAATTAATGGATTATTATCTCCTCCTATTTTTTTCTATAAATTAATTCAATTCCTCATAGGATCATATTCTATGAATTCTCTCAAATCCAATATCTATATATGGCTAACCAGAGATGCTATAGAATTTAATTTTTGCGTATCCCCTGTTTCAAAGATATTCTAGGCTACACAAAAGTTGACTTACATGCAAAAGCTACAACAATTAATGGATTGATATCTCCTTTTATTTTTTTCTAAAAATGAATTCAATTCCTCATAATTTTAGATTCTATGAATTTTCTCAAATCCAATTCCTCTTATCAGATACTATGAATCCCCTGTTTCCCCTGTTTCAAAAGTTGACTTACATGAATTTTCTCAAATCCAATATCCATATAACATGACCCGATAGAGATGCTAATTAATTTAATTTTTATGTATCCCCTGTTTCAAAGGTATTCTAGGAAACACAAAAGCTGACTTACATGAAAGAACTGCAGCAATTAATAGATTGTTATATCCTACTATTTTTTTTTCTAAAAATGAATTCAATTTCTCATAGTATCTCGAAATCAATATCTATTTATGGCCTACGATGCTAATTAATTTCATTTTTGTGAATCTCCTATTTCAAAGGTATTCTAGGCAACACAAAAGCTGACTTACATGCAATAACTTTAGCAATATTGCAATCAGACACACCTTTATTACCTTATTTTTAGGAGGTAAGATCTCCTAAAAAATGGCCCTCCTCCACTTTGCCAGTTCTGTAGATCTCCAAAATCGGTCAAGCATATTATGTTTTAATGTCTAAGTACCCAAATTTAAATAAGAACTAACCCAAACTAACCCATTTTTTTCTTATATGTGTCGTATCGGTAGTATTAAGTATAGATAATAAATAGGTAATTTTCGTATTTATTTAACAAGAAATAGTAGAAAATGTTCACGTAGTTGCATACTATATATTTAAAACCATAACTATATAAAATAATATTATAAAAAAACATTATGTAAATAAATACAGAAATTCTCAACGAAAAAACTCAGAGACAAGAATTTTTCGTCGAAAGAAGCCATTCTCTCATCTCATCTAGTGAAAAAAATCTTGAGATAAATTATGGAGCGTCTCTTGCCGTCGCGTCGATAGACTTGGAGACGGGAGAAGATACGAGATTTCTCGTCATGACGGCTTTACTACTCATATAAAATTATATTACAGAAAAATATTATTTGAATACAGAATTTATCGTCGAGGCAACTTAAAGAGACACGAGATTTTCGCATCGAAAAGCCATTCTCGTTCTCGTCTCGAAAATTGACAGAACTTGACCCGCACGTCTAGTCGTAATTTTTCATCTCGGCAACATCACTAATTAAAATTTTATGAAGAGGTATATTTTTCTTTGTTAGGTAAATATGTACCTGCACCTGCATTAAAGGAAAACTTTAGTTGAAAAGTTCATTCTAGTTTCATTACTGCTCACTTATTTTGGGTCTTGCCAACTGCAGCATCTATTTTAAAATTCCTCTATCTGCTCGTCATCATCACCATCCATCTGGACCACTGTCCATATCGCACAGATCGTATCGATGCCATATATCCCACCCGGTCGACCCATCTCGATCCATTGTGCATTTCTAAAGAAACGGCACGCGCTACTTGCTTGCAGAAAAGAAGAAAACCATAATTTATTGCCGTCGTATGCGACATGTGTTTGATATCGTATGGTATCTTGAACTATTATGCTTGGGTTTTTTCCTTTTGTACAGTCGTTGGTATGTAAAATAGCTCTCGATGGCACCGGGACGTGGAACTTAATTAAATGGACACGCATCAGTTCAGGAAAAAACTCAATGTAGACATGATAGAGTAGGTATATTAAAATATAGCTAAATATTGATTGCTTGTTGTAGGGTTATTCGAAAGCTTCGATCCTGAGAATCAAGGACAGAACTAGTATCTTCTTAATGATCTGTAACGAGATTCTTATCTTTCGGTATGTTACGTGTTACTACTCGCTTCCTATAGTTCGATACTTCATTTCAACTCATTAGCAAAGTTTACAGAACTAAATATAAGTTGATTCACTCCGCGCCATCGTCAAATTCCACTCCGCCACTCCCCGCCTGCCCGGTAGACTAGTGCCAGTCTACAGTGGAGAGCTAGGTAATTTAAGGTTATTTTAAATTTGTTTACGGTCCGGCGTATAGGGTGAGATTTCAAAAATAGCGGTTTGTTTTTGGTGGATTTCTGAGTAAAATGTCTAGTCGAAAATCGAAATATTTGTTCAGTAGTTGATTGTGGAAGACGAATTGCAGACAATATATCGCTCTTTAGGTGCCCAAAAGGTAGGTATGTATTAGGTTATTATAAGCTTTTATTTAACTTCACTTGTATGTTTGGGTCAAATCTTACAAGTTAAATTTGTCCTACTTCCCATCAATGTTCAATATTAATATCGATTTATAGTGAGTACAATAGAGTATGTAATAAAAAAAAACTTGCAGGTGTCGAGCCTGGAAAAGTGTCTTAGAATTTATAGGATCCCACAAATATGCGAATGATACACCAATGTAATGTCGTAGCCGTATTAGAATGTGTGGTTTGCATTTTAATGAAAACAGTTTTGCAAATTCTTCTAGGAGCTGTATACATTCATATGCTGTTCCATCAACCGTGTTACCAACTAAAAAAGGTAACTCTTAATCAGATTTTGTACATTTGCAAAATAATGTAAGATGGGTGCAAATATAGGTTTATCTAAAAGTCTATTATTTTAAATTTTGTGCTAATTAGTTATTGTGGTAAAATTAACGAAATATAGAAATTGCTAAAATGTAGACAATTAATTTTGCAAAACTGTTTCCAAAATAATTTGTAAAATTTTGCAAAACTATGATGTAGTTCATCCTCAAAATAAATTAAAATAAAGAATTTTGCACAGGGTATTAAATTTCATTCTTGAAGTAAAAAATAATATATTTTACAAAATTTATTTAAATATGCAATCGTATATTTACCGTATTTTTTTTTAAATATGCTGAATATGGCCTTTACCTTTTCATCTTTTTTGGTGACTTCATAAAATATATTTTTCAAAATTTTAATGAAAACATATTTCATTATTTAAATTCCTCCATTTATTACTTACTAAGCGGGAAATTTTACTCTATGTTCCCAATAGCGCTTTGACCAAAGTAAATCGCGTCAAACTCGGCTCTTATTGCCTCAAGCAAGCAAGCAACAACATTTATTAACGGTAGTTATAACGAATAAATACACCTAGTTTACAATACACAGCTTAAATTTAACATGTAATGAACACGCGCCAGTAGGCAGCGATCGCCCTGAAGGCGTCTCAGCATCCATCCGGCATGCTCACTCAATGCAAAAGGACCGATGTTATGTCCAAGCTGTGTTCCAGCTTGTAATTAGGCACTATTTCCAGTAACGCAACTGATCTACTTAGGCGCTGCCTTTCAGATATTTTACAGTTAGACATTACAACACGGATGACAATAGAACTAATGACTTGTTTTCCAGGGGGTGGGATAGTGAGGAGTAATTACATGGCGAAAACAATAGGAAAAACCCCATTACACGATTCTTTGGTCACACTACAGCACAGGACATACACAACATTCATACACAGATGTAAAAGATGGGAGGCTAGTAGCAAGCTACTAGCTTCGGTGAGGTGAGAAATTGCAACAAGGTATTAGACATAGTCCCGGCTCGTCATGCCATACTTCGCCTGCCGGAACAGGGGAGCATGGAGGCGACTTGGAAGCAGCGTTTAGACTGATTTGATTCAGTCGAGAAAGTTAGCTTTTATAGCTCGGCCAGGTCCCTTAACAAGCCCCGCCCACCACACTTTTCGGTGTAGTGGAGGGGAGCTTGTCTTGGGCTGCCGTGTCGGAGCTGAGATCTGTAACTTCTGCGCTCCTGATATTTGTCGTTTTATCGACAACACCGAGGGGCGCAAAAGGGGTGGATAGGGGTGGTTTTAGGGAGATGTGGGAAGACAGGAAAGTCAATTATTCCGGTGGCCGCGGTTCCATGAAGTATATGGTGGTTCTGCGGTGTATGGGGCCATGCTTAGGCCTTATGGCCGCATTGCATCTTAAGTCTGCCATATGGGTAGTTCTCGGCGAGCCCCGTATTCCAGTAGTGTAGAACTTACACGCCATTTTATCGATATATTCGTCGATATAGTCGATCCCTGCCCAGGCGTGCAAGTCCCGGATCCTGGTATACCGGTCTGCCGAGAATACTGCCCTGAGATGTTTATTTTGCAGGATTTGCAATTTTTTAAGATGCGTGTCGGCCCCAGAGCACCAAACAGGTGCCCCATACGTCAGATACG
Organism: Pissodes strobi; assembly: GCA_016904865.1. Taxonomy (NCBI): domain Eukaryota; kingdom Metazoa; phylum Arthropoda; class Insecta; order Coleoptera; family Curculionidae; genus Pissodes; species Pissodes strobi. The sequence goes on along the minus strand of MU190126.1, from coordinate 64,835 downwards.
GCCGGATAATTGACTTGTAGAGGATAAGTTTATTTTGAGGGCTAAGACAGGAACCATTTCTGATAAGAGGGTTCAACTTGTGGAACACTTCCCTATTTTTAACTTGCACATGAGAGATGTGCTTACCAAAGTTGAGCCTCATATCAAAAATGATTCCGAGGTATTTTACGGATATTTTGGGAGGGATGGGGGTATTGTTGATTAGGATAGGGGCTCATTCGATGTTAGTGAATTTGGTCAACTCTGTTTTACCAGCGTTGAGCCGGATTTTCCAATTTTGATAAAATTGGGCTACTCGCTCCATGTGAGCGCTGAGGTCATTAGTCGCCTCCTGTGCGGATACGGAGTGGGAGTAGAGGGCTGTGTCGTCCGCGTAGAACGCTAGGGACGTTTCAGGGTGGGATGGAAGATCTGCTATGTAATAATTGAATAGCTGTGGGGATAGTACCGTTCCCTGAGGTACACCTGCCTTGATCGTTCTCCGGGATGAGAATGACTCATTTATACGTACTGAGAAGGTGCGCCCGACCAGGTATGACGCCACTAATGCTGCGATGTGTAGTGGAAAACTGTATGTGATGAAAAGCTTATACAGCAGTCCATCGTGCCATACCCGGTCGAATGCTCTCTCTATGTCCAGGAGTAATAGGGACGTGCAATGCCCTATGTTGAATCCGTCGTATATATCCTGCACGATCTTCGCAGCGAGCATATTAGTACTATGCCCGCTGCGAAAACCGAACTGCTCCTGAGGGAGTACACGACGGTTCAGGGCTATCCTGTTCATCCTGGGCAATAAGAGCTTCTCAGTGAGCTTGCTCAGTGTGTTTAAAAGCGATATGGGTCTATATGAGCTGGTTTGTCTAGGGTCTTTCCCGGGCTTAGAGAACAGTACTACGTGCGCGATCTTCCAGGAACTAGGGAAGTGTTGCAGGCGGATTATGGCATTTACTATATGCATTAATTGTATAAGGGTTTTGGTAGGGATATTTTTAAGGAGTAGGTTAGGGATCGTATCAGGTCCCGGAGCCTTATTCTTTGGCAGACGGCCGAGGGCACTACGGAGTTCTGACGGGGTGACTCGGAGTTTATCCATCACAGAGGGCGGAATTGGATATTGTTTCAAAAAGGGCCTTATTACCTCTGTTACTTGAGCGTGCAATGGCACGGCATCAGGTATCTCTCCATGTACACTCTCAAGGAAGTCAGCGAGGGCCTCGGTCTTCCCACGGGTATCTATGATATCCTCGCCATTGTGTGAAATAGCGGGAATGTCGACTGGGCCTCCCCTAACCTGCCTTGCAAGCTTCCATAGGGAACCGTCCTCCGTGCCGAGCTCGTTCACGAACTTCATCCATTTCGCTTCTCTGTGATTGCGGATATTCACCCTTATCTGTTCCGTCAGGGCGTTAAGCCTCACTCTGTCGATTGCAGCGCGATTCCTCTGCCATCTGCGACGAATTCGATTCCGGAAACTGATTAGGTTTAGGATATCGTCCGGAAGAGTTTCCACGAATGGTTTCCTCCTGACTACCGGACATAAGGCGTCTCTGACGTGCTGGATGTTGCGGGTTAAAGTGTCAACTTCTGTCTCTAGTTCCTGGATGGTTTCGATTTGCCTCGGGATGACAGTTGCATGGTTCAGCCGCTGTCGGAACACCGGCCAATCAAGATTTTTATAGGAAATAAATTTCCCATAGGCTTCCGGCCGCCTAGTGTTAGCTAGGCTCATCTTAATTGGCAAGTGATCCGAGTTAAAGTTGCAGACAACCTTAGGCGACGCTACTCCAGCCATCCCTCGGGTCATCGCTACATCCAGGTACGATGACGTGTTTCCACTGTGGAAGGTGGGATATCTTGTTCTGTGGTATAGGATTTCCAGGTTGTTTTCTAGAAAGTTTCGAAGAACGGTGCCTTTATGCGTAGTACTGGCATCGTCAAACTCAACGTGTTTGGCATTGAAATCGCCAATGAGTAACGATTTCTTGCCGGGGGTAAAGAATGCAGCGAAGTCGTCTTGCGTGAGGCGCAAGGCCGGTGGAGCGTAGCCGCCGCTGATGCATAGGCCACCGTCTAACTCGATGGCTCTTATTGCCTCAATACCCCCTACATTTTTTTACCGTCGCGTTGCGTCCTCGGCTCGCCTTTGATATGACGATTTCATTGAATTGGCGCTTAGTGTACCAACTTATATTGTCATTAGTAGGAAAGAAGAAGAATAAAAATAAGTTTTAATTTGACGAAAATGAAGTAAAAATTAAAGGCGCTGAAAAGTTCCGGATTTTAGTAAAATATACAGGATTGCCTTATCAGTTTTTAATGAAATTTCACGGAAGTGTTGACATGTGTCGTGTATCAATGAAAACATTTGGAAAAAGAGCACGGTTGACTTAAAAATTCTCACTGACTGTTTTCGAGAAAAATTAAGTTCACGCTAACTTTACCGAAATGAGCGATAGTTGAGCGTCACTCGTCACTCGTGAGGGCTCAGTTTTACTTCCTACTCAGGAAAATCTGCTAAAAGTTGACACAGTCTGATTTTGCCACTATAAAAGATTTAATTTTTTTTATATGCTTCATTTAGCAACAAAAGATTCTATATTTTGTGGTAGGAAATGTTGAGTATTATCGTCCGGTTAATTAACTAAAAATTTATTTATTTGATTTGTTGTCAATAAGCTCAATGGACTTCCCGTTGCAGCATTTATTACTATGAATTAATTTTATTAAACATACATTTTGATTATAATTTATTATAACACTGTTGTTGCAGTGAGTGACTGATGCCCTGATAATCCTTTTTTCTACGAGTGACCGCAAAGAAGCTACTTTGCGCACACTTTTGCACATGCAAAGTAGAACTTTCCCGCATACTGGGCGGGAATTCTTTTCCCGCACACTTAAAAATCACACCTGATAAAAGTTCGGATAAGCTTTAAGTAACTGTACAGAAAATACACCAGCTTACTCCCGATAATGTCAAACAACCGTTTTTTTCTTAGTCTACAATAAAGGTAAATGTTTTTCACAATGTGTTGGAGTAAATAGTTTCGGAAAGATGCCTTCTGAAACAGCTGCCTTTTTGAAACTGCCAAATTTAGAGCTCTACACAGGGCACAGTTTTAGAAGGTCATCAGCAATGTTACTGGCCAATTCCGGAAAAGGAATCACTGACATAAAACACTTGGGGGGTTGGAAATCTACTGCGATAGCTGAAGGATATATCGATGAGTCCACAACTTAGAAAAAAGAACTAAGCAACAATATTTTAAGCTCCAGCCCTAAAAAATGTGAAGCAGGTCAAAGTACTTCAAAGGATGAATCTATGTCTTCCTTTTGCAATGCGACAGTACTGACAAACCAGGAAATGACGACATTTTTAGCTTCCGTTGCTCGATCTGCAATAAATTTAAAAAATGCGACCAACTGCACATTTAATATTAATGTTGTTAATAATAATAAATAGGTAGTTATAAGTTGTTGTTTTTGATGGCAATAAAAATAAAAAAAAAATTATAATTATTTCACTCGTAGAAAAAATATTGCTCCTAACACGTGCGCAAAATAACTTTGCGCACTGATTAGGAAAACTGCTATTTCTTATGTTGGTTGTCCTCCAGCACTTTGTGACTATATTTATTTATTTTTGTGGATAATCTGTGGCTCGCTTAGGTTTGAACAAACAATTAAAATACGATATTATGTTATTAGTTTAACTTTGCTTATTTATATTACAATAATTATGTTAACTGGCAGTTCTGTATTTGTAAGAACTGAGTTAATAACCTATTTCGTTAGATCGATCAAATTCATATGCTACTTTCGATTTGATTATTTCACTTCTAATCTCGGTCTGATATGGCTTTAATTTGTGGGGGTCACTGATTTGCTTTGAGATACTGCTGCTGATTTCTTGTTTACCTGTTAATTTGAAAATAATTGTTAGTTATTACAGTTTTCTTGCTCTTCAATAGTAGTACCTGCTGCTTATTTTCTTCTAAGACTTGTTGATTTCTGCGTAGATTACTCATTGTTGTTTCTTCTCATAGTGCTTTAGGGATTTAGGGCGTATCTCTCATATATTTTCCTCGTGGTTTTTCCCATATTTTTCTTTAATTTTCATTCAATCTTCAATGTTTGTACCTTGTTTTCCTTTCTTATGCTTTAATAGATTTAGAGGTTATATTGTAGTTCCATCTTCTTACCGTCAGTTGGGGACTTTGATATTTGGGATTTCTACTTCATATTTATCTTTTCACGTGGCATGATATACCTTTTGTAATATTCTATTGGTAGCCCTGAATAGTAGTAATCGGCAACTTCCTATAATTGTTGCTGTGGATTAGGATTTTTAAATGTTTATTATTTCGTTTATGAATATTTCCTATTATTTATTGAAAAATTTAATTTTAGCTCATTAATTGTGGCTTCCGCAGTCGCTTGACAACAATAATAAGCGATAATTTAGTCGTTTATTATCTTAGAAGTATTCCTCGTATGGGTTATTTCTTCTCTTCTCGGCCCTACCATTTTTTCTTCTGATTCCGTGGAAGTGGCAAAGACAAACTGATGAAACCAATGATCTCGTTCTTCTAGAAATACCTTTACGGGAATAGAGGAAGGGTTTTGCTGGAGTGTAGTTGTGGGTGACTCAACTTTGCGTCTTATACTACCCTTCTAGGGGATTTTGGGTTGAGGTCATGGTTTGTGTATTGACACGACCGATTTATCAGGATTTAAATACTACATAAGGTAAGATTTTTCTGGAAATAATTTTTTTACTACCTGCCGGCACATGATCGCCATAGCGCTAAAGTTTATTTTCCATTATGTCTAGAGGCTTTCCGAGCTCATCTTATAAAACCGAGGCAGTTGATCCTCAAGGCAACCCGCTAACTCAAGTGAGGTAAATATTGCTAACGTATTTTTTGTCTAATTTAATATTTTAATTGCTTTTATCTGTGTTAATTTTTTTACATCGACCATCAGGATATTTTACCTTTTTTTCTTTTATCATATCTAAAAATTTTTGTAACTTTAGTCTTGATTATATGGGGAGGTTTATTTTATTTAGGGGTGGTTCCTAACTATTTCTTTTTTATTCAAGTTATTTGCACCTTTTTTATTTCTTTTATTTGCTGATGGTTACTGAAAATCCATTGATAATTTTTGGGGTGATTTGTTTTATAAACAAAATATATGCAAGGGAGGCTATAATTTCTTCATTGAAGTAGGGGGCTTGGTCTAATTAGTATTGGGTTATTACAGGGTTTTACTACCGGGTCCCATTGCAAGTTTTCACTACCGGAGACAGAAGCCAGTACCGGATTTTAGTTACAGGTGCCTGGAGCCGTTACATGGTTTCGCCTTTGAGCCGAGACGCCCCACGTTCGCCTTAGTGTAGAGGCACTTTTACCTCGACTGCTGAGCTTGCAGCCTTTTCACCAGCAGAACTTCAACTCGATCTAACTCGGATCTAACGGGTATCGTTGACTTTGATATAATTTAATCTCATTATTTTTCTTGCCGATTGATAAGATAGTATTTATTATCTGGTCGATTGATATAATTATTGTGGCTTTTTTTGATTTATAATATTATTATTGCCACATTTATAATTGGTGCAGCTACTAGTTCACGCATATATGTAATAATCTTAGGTAAAACAAAGTGATCACTTCGGATATTACTGTTTAGAGCTTTTAGGTGTAAGCCATACCGTACCGAGTTTACCAACAGAATTGGTCTCAGTACAATTTTCATATTGTACCATCATCATTTATTAGTTAATAGTTATTTTTGTGGTCATTCGTTTGCTTTTAAATTTCACTGTAAGATTGTTGCAGTTTTAAATTTAAAAAACCTATAAGCCAATAGATCGAACCTTAAATTAAGATTGTGTTTTCTTGTTTAATAAAACGTGCCTAACAACCCCATACAACACCAGCGAAGCTTTTCCAGTTTAGCTGGTAGAACTGGTGGCGCTCACGAACTCCACACCTGGAGCCGGGTATTGCACACATTACTCCCCGGTGTTAGGTTTGTTTTAATTAAAATAATTTTCTCTCTCTCTCTCTCTTTCTCTCTCTCTCTCTCTCTCTCTATCTCTATCTTCATATAGGTCTTTCTCTAACTCTATCTATATATCTCTCTCTCACTTGGCTGAATATCAACCCGACTTTATCTGAATGAGCATCACATAGCCGAGCGTGACGCATGACGACTCAGTCTCTTTCACTACCTAGCACAAAAGTGCATGTGAATGCGGCAAAAGAAGTTTTCATTAAAAAAAAAATGGGTTAAGGCAATTGAAGATGTTTCTAGGCCCCCCTAACTCAGAAAGGTCAAAAATCTTTATGACACTGAGTAAGAACAATCTCCTGCTTTCTTATCGGCCACTGTCGGTTGAGATGGTACCTGGAGAGAATAAAAATTGAAAACGAGGACAGTTGCCCGTTCTGCGAGGGGGAGGAGGAGGAGGAAACGACGGAACACCTTCTCACGGAGTGAGAGGCGATTGCGAACAGGCGAATGGCTTACTTCGGGTGAACTTCCATCCATAGAACCATCCAGACTACTTGCTTTTATCAAAGCACTGAAGCTGAATGAGGTACTCTCATTGAGAATCACGTCAATGGAAGCACTAAAGAAGGGGGACACAATACAGGTCGCAGTGTACTAATACCCCACATTCATCATTCATTTATTCAAGTACTGTCTTTTCCCCGACTTTTTCTTTTACTACAAGATGGATTGAATAACTTGACAAGAGCGGATTGAATTAATTTTTCTACAAATTAGTGCCATAAATTTACTAGCAACTTGCACTCAATTTAATTTCAATCTTAGGGATAAACCTTGTACAAATTCATAATTTTTCAGATTCAACTTAGAAAAATTAAAAACTATAGGAATTGTTCGCGCAAGAGTACGAAGAAGGTGTAAAAATGTTGACAATTGGGAACTGATTATCTTGAAGAAAGTGAAAAACTCGCAAAAGACGACAAATAAAATTGCATGAGAAGTAAATTGTTCCCAAACTGAAGTCGACAACGCGATTACACAGCCACAAATTTCATCCAAGTCTCCAGGAGTTGCACAATGACGAATTTTGCGACTGAATTTTAGCAAGAAAGCAATAATAACTTGAGCTTGAAAAGCACATTTCCTTTGATCAAAGTTTGTTATTTTTTCACTTTTGATTGCGATGAAAAGCTCTATCATATTTTGCAATAAGAGTCAAACTTGCCATTAAAAAAATATATAATTTTTGAAGATACTTCCCAGATTGACAACGCTGGCGCTGGAGGTTTTATTTTTTCATAATATTTTCTTAGTTGGATTATGCCCTAAAACTTATACTTTTGAAAGTAAGTTTATGTTCAGTAATAAAAAAGATATCCAATGCTAGGTTTTAAAAAAAATAACCCTATATATGGAAACAATTAAAAAATCATGTCCTTAAATGCATACACTATCCTTTTGTTTGTCGCAATTCAAGAGCATGTCAGCATTTCATCTAAAGATATGCAACTAACGATGTAAAGGGCTAGCTCTTGGTTAATCATCGGGGATCTAGGGTACCTATTAGAGCCATTTTTAATTATATTGTTCCCAAATCCAGCTGCAGGGAGTCCGGAATGAAATTATAACGAAGGCACTACAAAAAGGAGTATTTGTGTCGAAAAGTGCATTTGACTCCAGAACATACCATTCTTTTGCCGGAAGATATCATTCACTATAATTCATATAGGCCTAGATTTTTATGTAGAGGTTATTGAAGATATTGTTAATGAAGATATTCAAATTCTAAATCCATATCAGATTAATGTTATACCTCTGGGTGCTTTAATAATGAGGACCCAATTGTTCGAAATAATATTACAAATTCATATTTTTAGAATTTAAGTTAAATTTATTATGACACGTCTTAAAAAGTATATATAATTTTTTTTTTCTACGAGCGTGCGCAAAGTACCTACTTTGCGCACGCTACTCAGTGCACGAAGTAGTACTTTCAAGTAAAATTCTCTAAAATCACCAGAGACAAGAAAATGTTCATATACTTTTAGAAACTTTTGGACTTTTTATGCAATATAAGAAACCGTTTTAAGTCATAATTATACTCTTTTCCCTAAAAGTTTCCGTAATTCGCGATATTGTAACTTAAACCAAAAACCATATATTTTGAAATCCTCGGTATAGTAGTAAAAAATTATGTCAAGCAACAATACTTATAATTGTCAGATTGACAGACTTTTATTTAAATACGGGTCATTATTATTCTGTGCTTGCTTGGACCGCGCTCGTAGAAAAAATATTGTTCCTAACACTTGCGCAAAGTGGCTTTTCCGCACTCGACTGATTGACCGAACTTCGCTTCGCGTCGTTCGGTCAACATCAGTCGCGTGCGGAAAAGTATCACTTTGCGCACTTGTTAGGAAAATAGCTATTTTCGGCACACAAAGGAAAATCCTATACCAGTGTGCGAAGACGACGATGGACGTTAGTCTTGAAGTGCTGTAGGTTGTGGTTTTCAGGAAAGACGTTACTCCGAAGTCCATTCCAGAGCAAAGCAGATCTCCAGACAAAGGAATCTCGCAACAGCGGCGTCGTAAGTGTTCGCAACTGAATCGTATGTTGATGAGCAGCTTGTGTCAGACGACCGTTTCTGTTTGGCACAACTCTGGGCGGAATCGTAAGTGCTAGCTTGCTCGAACACCTTCCGTAGTAGTATCGATAGTAAAGAGGTGGGTCCGCCATTTTTGCTGGCTGTCAAGGTCTTTAGTCAATTCTGGGTCATCCACAAGATGGACTGCTCTTCTCTGTGTGGAGTCTAATATCTTGAGCAAGTGTTTGAGTGCCCAGCTGCTGCTCCACACATGGGAACAGTATTCCAGAGATGGTTTTATCTGGGCCTTATAGAGAAGTGAGAGCTGATGTAATGTATACAACTTTTCTGCTCTATAGAGTGCTCCTAGCTTTTGTGCTGCTACCTTGGCAATTTCGGTAACGTGATTATGTCAAGACATGTTGCTTTCTACGCAGATGCCAAGCAAGCTTATATAGCTTATACTATATGAGGACAGAGTCAGTGAATGTCCTGTCACTGAGAAGTCAGGTCCTGCGGTGTTTGCTTTTTTTGAGGAGACAGCTGTTGAGTCTTTCCTCCGATAAATTGGACATTGTTTTCCTCACCCTATTCCACGATAGCGTTCATATCCTCATTGATGGCAGCAATTTGATTGTCTCTCTCGCATTGGGAACGAGCAGCGGATATTGGAGTCCGCAACATGAATGAGGATATAAGAGTGCTGTCGTCTTCAAAGCTGTGAATAGTATTGTTTGTCCTGTATAAAAGACCGTTGACATAGAGCCGGAACAGGGTGGGAGATAATATACACCCTTGAGGAACTCCGGCATTGATTTTAAATTCCTCCGAGAGATGTCCATCAATACTATATCGAATGCTTCGGTCACTTAAGAAATTGAAAAGCCATAGAGCCTTTGCTGATGGTAGTCCGTATGCTGTTGTCAATTTACTTACCAATCCGTCATGCCACACCCTATCAAATGCTATGGATATGTCGAGAGCCACTGCACGAGATTCGCCGTAACTCTCGATGACTTTGGTTCACAGATAGGTCACGAAGTCAGAAGATCTCCCGTTGGTATGCGCTTGCGGAAGACATACTGGCGACTTATGATGCCTAGCGGTTCGAGATATTTTAATGCCTGGAATAAACGCGCCTGATCCTTTAAAAACGTAACCTCTAGGTATTCTTACGAAACAGTTTGCTTGTATCTGTGCTAAAGTGTGGATGGGTCAGCTTTGCGTTTAACGATTTTACATAACGTTATTTACTGTGGGATACTAGCGAATCCCACGTGACCGTTTACGTACAACTTATTGCATTTGAGTAAGTTTTTTTATATGTAATAAAACAGCGGCTTATGCAGGAGAGGCTAAGCGGCTAAAGCCCTTCAGCCGCATTGAATACTGACCCCTAAAAAATAAATTTTCTTCAAGAAGCAAGAAGAAAATAATTTTTCCCATTTTTTTTATGTATCCTTTTGCTTTAGCTCAGTAAAATGACAAGCAGAGATCCTAATAAGTGGATGCAATGGTTTATGAAGTTGGAAGAAAAAGAGGAAGAAGAAGTGCTAAGAGTAGCAGATCCCGATGAGGACGAGGGTAGTTTTTGTACGCAAATCGAACGTGATTCAGGTGTCACAAGAGGAAGCCTAAGAATCAGAAGACCTGGATGAATCACAATGCTTTGGTCATAGTGTTATTGGTATACTCTAGTTACATAGGGAAAGATCGTTCCACACAATGGAAGAAAAATGTCCACATAAAACCAAAACTAAAGTACATAACATTTTTAGTAGAAAGCCAGGACCTATAAACAATTCAGTACAGTCTAAAACTGAATAAATTAGTAAATTCAGTAAATCAGGCAGACAAAATATTATGGATTTATGGTGAACTGATGGTAACGACATGAGCGGTATTTAATGCACCCTTTTATAGAACATATTTCGTTTTCTTTTACGATGCTTGCGATTTGATGACACAGGTACCAGTGCAGAACGAGGAGAATCTGATAAATTAGCAGCAATTCGAGAAGCATTTCAGCTATTTTTCGAAAACTGTCATAATTCCGTTTTGTCAGGGCCAAATTTAACAATTATTGATCCCATTTAGTGGTCATGGTCCATTTAGACAATATATTCAATCGAAACCAGTTAAATATGGTATACATTTTTTGCCTTGGTATATACAACTAACACGTATCCTCTGAATCTTGAAATATACACTGGAAGTCAACCAGAGGGTCCATATCACCTTTCTAATAGTCCTGGAGAAATTGTGATGCGGCTTCTATAGATGGCCAAACGAACTTATCGCAACATAAGTATGGATAATTGGTTTTCTGGTTTTTGACTGGTACTAGAACTAAAAGGATTACAAACCGGAGAACGTTTAGAAAAGAGTAGTCAATTTGCATTTCATGAGGACGGCACTCTAGTTTGGCATGCTCCTAAGAAGAAACAAATTGTTTCGTCCACAACGCATTCGGATGATAATATTGGTAATAGTACTGGCAAACCAAGGATGATAATTGATTATAATCATACGAAGTTGATAATGTGGCTCGAAACAGTAGAATATGGCCTCTTGCTATTTTTTTTGACATCATGAACATAGCAGGACTAAATGCTATAGTTCTCTATGAGCTAAATAATCCAATCTCGTCAATAACCTGAAGTGATTTTTTACATACTTTAGCTTTGGACATTTGCGGTACGCGACATTTTTAGCATTGACCGCTCTTGAGCAGTTTCCCTCAAACCATGGTTTACTGTTTGAGATACATTTCATAGAAGAGGGGATGAAAGCTTCCATACCAGCTAGGATAACTTGAGTTATCTCATCAGCAGAATCTGAGGTGTTTTCATTCCTAAAGCAAACATCTTGCCAAGGAAAATAAAGATAAATTTCACGAAGATCACGCCACTTTGCAGATTAATAGTGCCAAACCTTTCGAGTAACCGTGGCCCTTGTGTTTTAATAGCAAGTTTACAGGTTGCGGAGATAAGATTGTAGTCTGATAAGCCCACCGGAGGTTGGACAGTCACGGTGTAATAATGGGAAACTTCTAAAAAAGTCATATTTTGGCAAGCTTCTTTTTATACAGCAAATGAAAATCTATGCAAATAAAACGAGGACTTCCGCAGCAAAACACTTTTAAACCCGTGCTCAGAAGGGTTTGTAAAAACTAAGAAATAATAATTTTAATAACTTATAATTTTACAAAAGTGCAATTAAGCGCAAAACTTTTGATCTTGATATTGTTTGCCGAAATATATGAACTATTTAATAAATAAGTAAATAAAAATCCTTATTTATTCTATAATATATTTTTAGCGTTTGACTTAGAGATTAAAGCCATAGCCGCTATACAGCTGGTCCACTGCAACGTAGCTCATTCATCTTTACGACTTCTTGCGTATTTGGTAAGAAATTAAAGGTCCGGTTCGTTTTTGCTTGACCAGCGGTCAATGCATCTATTTAGCAGCGTTGTTTGCAAGCTGCCTTCACAATTCGCCCGATGTTTACAGATTTGGCCCCTTTGTGTTGACATAACCGCCCTCGCAGGGGTCCTAGGGCTAGACGATTACGTTTTTTGGCGCTAAATACGACGTGTCTATAAATCATTGTTACCGGTCGTGCCAGAAAAGCTGATTGTTTTGTTCTGTGAAATATTTTATTATAAACTGCTGGACAATTCAAGGGGCCCAAGCAATTTTTTTAGGTTAACTTTGCAGTCAAATATTTTGCAAGCGAATAAAGACATGGACGTGCGGTTTGCAGAATTAAAAAAATAATAATTAATTCCCAATAAGCCTGTTTTGTCGGATTTTTATGGTTTAATACATCTTACTGTCAGCAGAGTATAAAAGAAATGTATGTTTTTAATGTAATGTTTCTATGCAGGTACAGGGTTTCCAAAAAATAAAAAAATTATAAATAGAATTTTGTTTATAAAAAAAAAACTGATTTCTCAATGTTTTTTTAAATTTCTTTTTTTTCAACCCTGTAAATTTCAGATTTTTATATTAGTTGATTGACCTAATCGTAGTTCTTTGTGGTAGGTTATTTCAAAGACCCCGATTTTATCTCTTTGGCAAAATGTATATTTGCATTTCTTTCATTTCGTGGTGTCCAGTAGTGTACTCATAATCGGTAGGTAGGTAGGTAGCAGCCACGTTTACCAAGAGGGCCAATACGGCGGGACCTGACATCATTGTGGCAGAATCGACCATTCTTTCATCCTGGTCAATCGGACTGCTAAGTGTCTCGGTCAACAGCAATATGTCCTGGCATGACTGCTAACATCGGAAAACTAGCGTCCCAGAAGCTTGGTGCGCTATTTCGCAACAAAAAACTGTATACACCGCAGCAGTTCCGCTTGCTCTAAAAAGCGCAAATAAGACCCTGCTTAGAACATTGCTCACACATCTGGGGTGCCGCACCAAAGCACACCCTAAGGCTGCTGGATTCCATTCAGAAGAGAGGTGTGCGTCTCGTCGGCGACCCGGAGTCGGCCCGAAATCTGGATAGTCTGGAACACCGCAGACATGTGGACGAGATGTCTCTGAGGAATATCGATTTCTACAGATGCCATTAAAACCAAACTATTGGAGATGCAGGAACATGTTGGCAGCACTGGCAGTGTGCTTATCTCCAAAGGTTGGCATGGTAATAAAAATAAACAGCAAACTAGTAATACTGTGAAACACAAGAAAAACATGAGTGACACTAAGTGTTATAGGTGTAAACAAGTGCAGTATTTTTAAGTGGCAATTTTAAGAAGACCGACTGGTATGTGGATCCTGGTGCAAGTGTCCACTTAACAGCGAATGAACACTGGTTTGAGCAGCGATCGCCGAATACTGGAATTAGTGAAATAATCGTAGCAAATCATAATAAAATGTCAGTAATTTGTTCGGGAAATATAAAACTTGAAACAGTTGTCGGTAGCACGCAGTATGATATCGATGTAAAAAAGTGTTCTGTCCCGGAGTTAACTACAAATTTATTGTCGGTAAGCCAATTAATTAAAAATTGAAATTTTGTTAATTTTGACTCTGATTCTTGTCAAATATATAATCAGCAAAAAGTTTTAGTAGCCATACCTGAGTTAAAAGATAAACAATAAAGAATAAACAATGTAAAATCTAAAAGTTTGCTAGCATCGTCAGTAGCACAACAAGTAACAGCAAATACTTGGCATCGAAGATTCGGACACATTAGCAGTCAATATTTAAATGAAATGAAAGAAAATAAGTTGATTATCGGTCTCATGTATCCCAGGTATTGCAGAAGTAGGAACACGAAACTATGCGAAAATAAGCAGTGCCGGCTATCATTCACACATAAAGGCAAGCGTGCCGAAAGCTTACTGGAGGTAGTATGTACATGCAGATGTGTGTGGTCCAATCGAAATCAAGTCCATTGGTGGAACTAAATATTTCCTAATCCTTAAGGATGACTACAGCAGAATGGTATATATCTATTTTCTAAAGGGCAAAGATGAGGCTTTAGAGGGTTTTAAAACTTTTAAAAATTTGATCGAGAATCAAAAAGGTAGACAAATCAAAACCTTAAGATCAGATAACGGTGGCGATTTCTGCAGCAAACAATTTTAGTGTTATTTGAAAGCCAGTGAAATCTTACATCAGTTGACTAATCCGTACACACCTGAACAGAATGGCATGACAAGAAATTTTGGACTGAAGCAGTAAACACTGCAGTTTGCCTAAAAAATAGGTCGATTGCTTCAGGTTTGCAGAAAACTCCCTACGTAGTTTGGACAGGGAATGCACCTAACGTTAGCAATATAAAGATCTTTGGTAGCTCAGTAATCATGCATATTCCCAAACAAAAGGGATTGAAGTGGCATAAGAAAGCTGAAATACATATCCTGGTTAGTTAGAGGGAGACAACAAAAGGATATCGGGTTTATAATATGAAATCCAATGTAGTGACCACCAGCAGAGACATAATTATAATGGAAAATCCACCACAGATTACTATAGAAGAGAGTGACCAGAGTGTGGAAGTTCCAGTTTTAGTGGGAGTCGCAAATGACGAGAATGTAGCAAACGACGACTCAATACCTGCAGATCGCAGTGACACATTAAGTGAATCGGGACAGCGTAGCGAGGCGCGCGAAAGCGATGACAGTGACTTTATTCCAGAACATCTACAACAGCCTCCTGATACTCTTAGACGGTCAGCACAAATGCCGAAAGCAAGGAAATTTAAAAATGTTGTGACGTACTTTTACTCCGATAGTTCCGACTTGGACAGCGATCCAGCGACGGTGCGGGATGCCTTATCAGGAGCAGACAAGGGCAATTGGAAGTAGGCAATTGAAGACGAACCTTGGGCCTTTGAGAAAAATAATGCTTGGTAGATGGTCGACCCTCTTAGTGATAAAACTATAATGCAGTGTAAGTGGGTATTAAAAAAAAAAGATTGACAGTGAAGACCGTGTTAGATATAGAGCTTGGATTGCGGCTAAATATTTTACACAAAAACAAGGTATTGTTTTTTATGATACTTTTTCAACAGTAGTTCGTTTTTCAACTTTAAGGTTGTTAATGGCTTTATCTGTTAAGTTAGGATTTGATACTTCACATTTAGATGTTAAGACAGCGTTTCTAAATGAAACTCTTAAAGCAAATGTATATATGGCGTTACCTGAAGGTTTTAATTGTGCTGATGGTAATAAAGTTTTAAAATTTAAAAGAGCAATATATGGTCTGAAACAAGCGGTCGAGCTTGGCATGACAGGGTTGATGTCATGCTTGGTAATTTAGATTATAAAAGGTCAAAATTAAAACAGTGTCTATTTACTAAAACAAATGGCAGTTCAATAACAATAATTGCATTATATGTTGATGATTTTTTTTTCCAACGATTGTCATGAAACGAGTTTAAAATAAAAGATCTCGGTGAAATAAAGCAGTGTCTTGGCATGCTAGTTGGAATAGATAAGAAACATCAACAGCAGTATATTAATCAAATTTTAAAAAGCTTCGATATATTTAATTGTAAGGTTGTTACCACTCCTATGGAACAGATTGTTAATTTAAGTGGGAACGATACTGTTCCATATCAGGAACTCATTGGTAGCTTAATATACTTAGCTATATTAACTAGGCCCGATATTGCTTTTTCTGTAGGGTAAAAGGAGGAGAGATGGACCACGAGGCGTGACGGACCACTACGTGTATTGTGGTTGATATGACAACGCCGAGGCTAGCCGAGCGTATTCCTGCTATTTATCACCTGTCTGCCTAGAGCAACGTATCTGTGATTCGCTTCGTCTCGTTACATGTGAAATAATTAATATTTTTAAATCCAACAGCTTGAAAATTTTTCGTGCAAATATTTGTGATAGAAGTGCCTTATAATATCGTAAGTAAAAATCTTGTAGTTTTGCAATATATTAGGTAAAATGTATTTCCTCTTTACACTTAACCTAAAAATTACGCTGTGGAATGCATGCAAATGGTACTTTTTAAGTGGTCCGTCTCTCCTCATAAAAAATGAGAGATGGTCCAGCCATAGGGAGGATAGATGGACCATGTTTTTAAAATAGTTTTTTGCTTTCAAGGAATGCCTAATATTTATAAACGTAAGAATAATGCGCCTCCAAGACGATTATGTTCCTCAAATGATTTGCAATCAGCAATAAATGCAGTAAAAGAAGGTAATATGGGTGTAAATCAAGCAGCCAAACATTTTTCAAAACCAAAGACTACCTTAAAAAGAAGACTAAAATTTAAGAATTCGCAAAAATTAAATAGACTAGAGCCGGACTCAGCCCTTGTCGCAAATGCTGAAGCAAAAATTGCTAATCATATTAAGAAGCTTCAAAAAAATGGGTTCTGTTCAACGCGACAATGGGAATCGTAAACAAATTTAGCGCTTGTAAAGGTTTGTAATTAATGGCTAGAAATGTTTTAATAAAATTTTGTTAAGTATCTTTGTTTTAAATTTTAGGCAAGGCTGGCCAAAAATGGTTAGAGTTGTTCCTGAGGAGAAGGCCTGATATTCTTGTGCGAAAAGCTGAAAATATATCCATCGGTAGAGCCATGGCAATGTCTAGGCCTGTAGTGCAGCCCTATTTTGAGAACTTGGAAAGAGTGTTAACAGAAAATTCGCTTTTTGACTAGCCCGGTAACATTTTTAATTGTTATCAGACTGCACTTTAACTAAACACTCGAGCTGGTCAAGTCCTTGCCCAAAAGGGATCTAAATGCGTTTCAAGTATTAGTCCAGGAGAAAAGGGTGAAACAATATCGGTCCTTGCTTATTTATCTCCCTATTGTATTATGAAAGGCAAACATAAAAAAGAGGTATGGAACGATGGTCTGCCACCTGGTTAACGCATAAAAATGAGTGAAAAATCAGCTTACGTCAATTTCGAAATTTTTTTAGTTTGGCTAAAAAATAATTTTTTTCCTAAAAAGCCTAATGGAACGGTGCTATTAGTACTAGACGATTATTCTTCACACAGCTCAAATCTTGAAACTCAGAAGAAGTTTGCAGAAGAACATAACATCATATTTTTGTGTTTGCTACCCCATACCACTCACGCTTTACAACCGCTGGATAGATGTTTTTTCAAATCTCTAAAAGGGCAATATTATGATATGAAGCTTGCAGATATTTTGTAAAAAATCACAAAGACCGAAAACTAAGTCGTCTGAATTTTGGAAATTATTGGGTGAGAGCTGGAGCAAATCCGCAACAGTGCAAAATGCGTTATCAAGTTTTCGTGCCACGGGTCTAATGCTCTTTAATCCCAACATAATTCCGGAAACCGCTTTTCCTCGTTAGACACTGACTATTGAAAAGCCAAATTTAGAAAATATTGAAAGGCCTTTATCACCACAACCTGGTCCATCTGGGTTACAAAATTTGTGAGAAAAAACACCACTGAAGCATGTTACTACTACGAAACTGTCACCTGGAAAAATTTTAGATAAAGTTTCTCCTGTTCCAGAACTTACCCTAGCCGTAAGAAAGGTGCGACGACAATTAACTGGAGTGTTATCGCCCGATAACTGCAAGAAAAAAAGTATCCAATCAAAAAGAAAACAAAGTGCCCAACCAAAAATAAAACAAAGTGCTCAAGCAAAAATAAAACAAGTTAAAAAAAAACGAGGTATACAGTTTCTTCTTCAGATTCAGACAGAGAGCCCGAATTAGACGACTCTGAAGAAGTCGAGAATTTACATGATTATGAAAATGAGAGCGTTGGTGGCGTGGAAGACTACAGAAAAACTAAGAAAATAGAAGACTAGATCAAAATGCGTTATATGCCAGTGATGGTTTCATGAAAATTGTTCAAACTTTGAATCAATATGCCAAGCATGTGGCCTAAACTTTACAAAGAAAAAGTTATAATACCCTAGCATGCGCGGTCCGTCTATCCTCGCACCTAGATCTCCTCTCCGGCACAGTGTAAGCCTTTTTAATTTATGGTATACTTTTTTAATTTATAAATATTTTAGATGTTTCTTTCGGTATTATCCTGAACAGGCATTACTTTTTATGTTTCCATAAATATAGGTGTATACATGCTGTAATAAAGTTTCTGTCGAAATATTTTCAAAATGTGGTCCATCTATCCTCTCTTTACCCTAAGTTATTTAAGCCAATTTAATAACTGCTACAATGAAAGCCATTGGAAACAAGCCAAGCATATTTTAAGGTACTTACAAGCAACTAACAGCTTTGGGTTAAAATTTGTTAAAAACAATAAGGAGTTAGAAGGGTTTGTAGATGCTGATTGGGCTGGCGATACAAATGATCGCAAATCGTATACTGGTTTCTGTTTTAAACATTCTGGTTTCGCTATTTCTTGGGAAAGTAGAAAACAAAAAAAATGTAGCCTTGTCCAGCACAGAAGCTGAGTATATGGCAATTGCTGAAGCTTCTAAGGAAGCAATTTATTTAAGGAATTTGTTGCATAACTCCCTTCAACGACAGTCAGAGCGCACAGAAGTTGTCGGAAAATCGTACTCACCATAAAAGGTCAAAACATTGATGCTCGACATCATTTCGTTAGAGATTCAGTAGCTCAAAATTTGATATATTTAAAGTATTTACATACAACCGAATTGCGGGCTGATGTTTTAACTAAGAGTTTGTGTTCTGTGAAACATGATAGTTTTCTAAATAAATTGGGTATCGTAAATGTATTTTAAGTAGATATCTTCGTAAATATTGTTCGCTTAAATGTGTGTTTTGTAGTTATTATCTTTTGTAGAAAAATGGTATTATGATATATTCACCATCCCCATTAACATATTCTCAAACGTTCATTGAAAATGGTTCCTTAAAATTATTTTTGCGTGTCGAACGCGGATTTTATTCTATTAAAAAATGATTGTATTGAAAATTACTGATGGAATTTCTTCAGAAATTTGCTACATCGCCAATAAAATCATACGTACAAATAACGGAATTTGGTTTAGTATTTGCAGGACTACTGGCAAGAATTTAAACGTAATGGAGACTCACATAGGAAAAGAGGTTGAACACTTTGCATTTGGTCAGGATACATAAAGTTGTCTACCAAAATGTTCCTGATAAGCGCAAATGAAATATAAAGTGTTGCTACAATTTTTCTCGTACTAGAGCCAGAGCAATTTTCTATTGCATTCAGGACTGCTCCTCGACTTCAGAAGTCATAACCATTCTATTTAACGTCCGTCGGTCTGGCAGTATCCAATTTGGATATCTCTGTTTATAAAGACGGATGACTTCATAAGAAATGTCATTGCCAAGTTCATAGATAGAATTCGTTTCTGAATATTCTTGATTTTAAATTCAACCATCTTTAAATACCTAAAAAAAAACTGTGGTGCTAATATTTTTATCAGATTTTATTTGTTTCGTCTACACTTAATTTGCACCTATGACTATTTTTGCAGATAAATTGAAAACGGTGATAGATACGAAAGCAATGCAAGATATTAAAAGAAAAGTTCCAAAAGATAAAATGGCAAGTGATGAAAAAAATGTAACACCCTGTAGACTGCGCACGACGATTTTGGCAATTCGTCGTAGATATTGTAAACTAGAATTCGTATCACTAAAAATGAACACTTAGTTTGAACATACTTGATCTTCAAATATAAATTATTATGATTATTATCTAAACATGTTTTAAAAACAATGAGTAAGCTTTCAACAAATTTTAGTATAAAAGATCGGGCGGACCGAGTAAACGACAACTTGGTTCAGTTCGTGGATCCTTTAGGGAGCGTACTGGCAACAACTGTACCCCACTGTCCATCTAGAGCTATTTGGTACCTTCATGGGAACGGCTCTTGGGTGTTCAACCAGAGTTATTTGGTACCTTAACGGGAAAGACTCTGGAGGGTTAAACTCTGTTTTGCATTTTGTTCCTTTACGGGAAATGCACAAATAAACTTCTCTTAGAACACGTCAGTTAAAAGAATAACTTAATAAGTTAATTAAAGTCAGATATATAAAGTAACCCAAGCAACTCTC